>VWPU01019209.1:0-34425 GCA_013398955.1 Callaeas wilsoni
TCCTTCCCGCGTGTTCCCTGGTCTCACAGTTCCCTGCTCCCACAGATCCCAGGAATTGTGCTCCTTCCCTCTGGACCTCTCCAGCGCTGTCACCCTCATGGATGAGCTGCAGGGATGGACATCTGGCACCTGGCAGCAGCATAAAACCTGCTCACCTGGCAGGTGGCTGCTGCAAAATGCCTGAACTGTGCTTTTCTTCCTTAGATTTTTATCTTTAATCAGCTTCCAGGAGCTGTTTCTGAACACAGTGAGTCTCCTGGAGGGATAAAGCTGGAATTCGTGTGAAGGGGATGAGGTGGTGCCCCTTTGCTTGGACAAATCTGCCTTGTTTTTCCTCTTGTTTGAACACAAAGGTGAGGTTTCATCGGCATCCTTGATTTGCCAAGGATTTGCTGCATCCAGGTCCTGTCCTAGGGCTGAGGAGGTGACTTGGTTGAATTGGAAAGGCAGAGGGAAAGACCCTGCTCCCACTCAAAGGGGATGGAATGGCATTTCTAGGAACTGTAACACGGGAAGTTCAGTCATGGCATCACTAAGGAAGAGGAATTAAGTGACTCTGAGGTGACGCTTCGGAAAATGACAGAGGGATTTTGGAAAGGGCAGCGAGAACTCGTGAAAATTGGGGTTGTCCATCCGAGAACATCCAAGGAAGTTAATCCAAATGAAGATATAAATGGAAATGTGGTTTTAATTTGGTTCCACGTCATTCATCTGTTCTCTTTTATTCTGAATGAAGGTGTCCATGCAGGGGTTTAATTTCATCTAATGAAGGTACTTCGAGTCACATCCTTAATTAGTTTAGGGTGTGCAATGTGTTCTCCTCTTCCATGACCATTCTGAGCGACCCGTAGCCAAGGGATTGGACATCAGGGAGGTGATGCCTGTGGAGGTTCAGGGATGTGTTGCTGAGATGCCAAAAGTCTTCCCCTTGCCTGCCTAAAAAGGGAGCTGGGGTGGTGCAGTGTCTGTCCAGGATCCGTCCGTTCCCTGTGATCCCTTCTGTGGAGCGTGGCTGGGAGTTCCAACACCACCCCAGACAGGCACAGGCAGAAATGCTGAATTTTGGGAAATACGTCTCAGCTTTTGCCATTTAACTTGCATAAAGCTGATATTACCCACTTAACTTCGAACCAGTTTATTTGTAGACTGTGGGATTTATAAGTTCTGTAATTAAACCATGCCCTGATTTGTGCATCAGGACTTTTGTTCCTGCCTCCTCATTCCACTTGCATCCTCCTTACCCCCTTTTTATTCCCCTTAAGCAACTTTGCAGGCTGAAGAGCAGAACTTCCCAAATCTGTAATTTGCTGTACAAGAACCACATGGGGTTTTTTTTTTTTTCTTAAATCCAGATTTTTTTCATGTTTCAAATGCTTGTTTGCTCAAGTATGTTCCTATGAATTTCTGGACACAGGGAACAAAAAGCTGGCCGGGCTGTCCATGAACAGTGTGCTGTGGAATGCAGTGTCGTGGCACTCGAGGAATTCAGTGATCTCTGTACCAAGACCAAGATGCTGTTTATTGGTGCTTTCTAAAGGTTGTTCTGGGTCTATAAAATTCCTTATCCAGCGCTCAGGGAGTGCTGTCAGCTCCGAGCGTGTTCCTGCTTTCCTCAGTGTCATAAATGTAATGATGCTGGGTGTGATGCAGGTCTGCGAAATCGTATTGGATGGGCTCTTCAAAGACTCAGACTCTGTCTTGGGCTGGGTTTATCCATCCAAGTTTTGTTAGCTTTATCTGGGCTAAAGGGATTTTTATTTTCCTGGTGAATTTGTCCATTTTTTTGTTGATGTCATGGCTGAGATTCTTCACTCCTGGGCTGGAAAAGTTTTATGAGAGATGATCAACTTCATGAATTTCAAGCTGTTTAACCCTTGTGCTGCTTAAATCGAAATATCTGTTTTTCTAATCCATTGGAAATTGGGTGACACGAACAGGACAATACAACTCACCCTCTGGGCTTGCTCTCCCAAATGCCTGGTGGTTTCCCCATGGAAATGTGTCTCCCATACATTTTCACTTCTAAAGTACACTTTCAACCTATTTATAAATTCGTCTGTCCCTTTGGAAAGCTCCACAGCAGGATCCCATGAGCCCCATGGAGCACAATTCCTGTCTTGGAATGCTTTGTGTGATTTAGGAAATAAAACTTTCACGGCCCCAGTTCTGCTGGAATTGGAGAAATCCAGACTCAGCGGGGCTTGGGTTGGGTCTGTTATTTTTTTCTTGAGTTAAAACCTCAGGTGAGACTTGGAATTGAAAAGTCTTTGGGATCTCTAAAATCACGGGGAGGGAAAAAGCCTGAAATTGAGCAGTTTTAGAGTCACAGGAATATAATTTTTTAAATGTAAGCAACTGAGCCTGGAGGAAGAGGCCGATTGTTGAAACAGGCAACGTAACAACGCGATTTTGCAACGGAGCTGCAGTTTGCTTTTCCAAAGGATTGCCAGCTTTCTCTTGGAAAAAACTCGCTTTGCGTCCTCTCAGGCCGAGAACTGGAATAAATTTTCCCCTCAAGTGTCCATTTTTTAACTCAAAACTTACATAAGCACCAAAGCTGAGCTGTTCTGTGCCCAAAATGTGGTGGAGGGGTCAGGAGGAACCAAGTGTCACCTCTGAGCTGCTCCTCTCCTGAACTAAGGCTGACCTTAGTTTATCCCTTTTCCGGGTACAAATCACTGTTTCAGGAATTTTTTTGTTTTTCTTACTTGAAATATACATTTCCCTGAGCCTTTCCCCTTTAAAAAAAAAAAAGGAAAGTGAAAAACATCCAGGTGAAAAATCAAGCTTGAGTGTGGTTTGGCGGCGAATGTTGGAGCTTCGAATTTCTCTGAGGTAATTTTTGTTTTTCCACTTGTTTTTCTAGGATGCTGTGACGTCAAAACCAGTCATCCAGTTTCAAGGAAGCCAAGGGGTAAGTTTGTCCCTGGAAAGTTCTTTACATTTAATGGGAGTGAGGAATTTGAGCTGTTCCAGCTCAAGGAATGATGCTGTGATTGCTGAAAGTGAGAGATTGAGGTTCAGGTGTGGTCCGGGAAGGTGTTTGCTTGTGGATTCTCTCTCTCTAAAACCTTTTTTCCTCCTCTTTTACCTCCTAACCTTGTTAAATCCATGGGAAATTCAGATTTATAAGGCCATGCTGTTGGGTAGAACAGGGAAAAGGAAAGGATGCAGAAATCCGTGGAATCTTCACCTGCATCCCACCATACTAAACTCACTGCAAGACTTTTCAGGTACCAATTCCTTCCAGCAGCAGAGCTCGGAGGCTGCTCGGAGAGTCCTGGAGGTTTATTTAATGTAACTGCAGTTCTGTGAGTACCAGAAGTTATTTTAGATTTAGGAGTTTTACTTCCCCAACTTCTGTTCCAGTGACAGAACTCCAGGATATTTTTAGCTCCCTGAACTAGTCTGTCATGCCAGTTGCTGACAACGTTGAGATTTACGTGGTGGTGTTTCTGGTAAAGCAATGCAGCCCTTCAGTGAACTTGAAAAATGTCATTTAGATACCTTTTATTTCTAAAAAAGCCCGTGCTTAACTGTAGTCTCTGCGTAAAGAAGGGGAATTTAATATTTTTAAATTCTGTTTTTTTCAAGAATCTGAACTCAGCTCTAACTTCAGATTATTTTTTATGCACTGGCACATGAAAGCTCTCAGAAAGGCTTGCATTGAGTGGACATTAAACCCAGCACATTGTCCTTGCCCACATCCTACTTTGTGATATTATTCTTACTAACGGTACATAGAAAATGTAGCAGGAAAGACATGATTGTTATTGTAAGTTAAGAAGAAAAATACAAACCTTCTTGTCCTGGGAAATAAAGAAAGGAGCAATTTCCAGGTTTTTTACTTTGTTTAGACTTAAACTTCCCCGAAAGCTCAGCGTGAAAGTTGAGATCAAAATCTGCCACTGAGGCTGGGCACAATCAGAAGCGAGGAGGAAAACTGTAAGAATGGGTGATCTGTCTTTTTTTGATGAGCTTTGCATGGAATAAAGAAGCTGAAAGCACTGAGAAGGCTTTCCTTTCCCTTTGGAAGCAGCACCTACACCTGACTTTTCCTGTAAAGCTGCTTAAGTTTTGGAAATGCCTCCTCTGAACGCTTTTCCTAGAAGGAAATGTAGCTAAAGGAATCAGAACAGCTTAAAATGCTCCTCTGCCCTGAGCCTCTGCTCTCTGCTCGTGGTGGGTTCCACGTGGATCTGATATGGACAAGGATTAACAAAAAATACTAATTTCCGGGGCTAATTCAAAATATTTTCAAATGCTGCTGTCGCTCCTAGAAATTAAAAACACAAAAATGAAAGGGTGTAAATTGTATTTGAGCCCTGAACTCGCAGAGGTGAGTCGTTGGTGGAAGAGCTGCCTGGCACCTGCAGTGTCACTCCCTGGAGAAGGAGAGCAGCCGGGAGGGCTGGGCCGGGCTGGGAGGAGGATGTGGCAGCCAGAGCTGACCTCTGCCTGCTCCTCCTCGGTGCTTAATTAATGGCACTGGCAGGGAAAGGCCAAAGGTAGGGCTTTGAAGAGAGCGGCTGCGGCTCCATGGGAGCGTGCAGAAAGAGCTCTTTGTCCCTTTATTATTATTTTTCCTGGGTATGACAAGGAGCTGGCAGCTGGGGAACCATCTGCTTTTAAGGGTAGGACTCTGCGTGTCAGGATTCTCCTGCTTTTTAAGGAGCTGAGGCTCGAAATGCTTTCGAGGGATCCTCCATCAGTTGGAGTGAAGAGATAATTCCAGGAATTTAACGGGCTCTCACATCCAGATCATGACATTAAAACATACTTGTTGAGCTGCTTTATTTTTTAAATTATTTCTTCCACTCTTCCTCAGTTCCCCAATTTGCTGCCTTCCTATTTTGCTTCCCAAAAATGCAGCTGTGGAGAATCCCATTAACTTTTGGGGGTGGGAAGTTTGTGCATAGCACAACTGTCAGTGTGATTTAAAGCAGTGAGGTTTTAATAGTGGGAGTTTTTTGTGCAAGTGTCCCTCTCTCAAGAGGGAAAAGCTTCACTCGATGATTTAGGGAGGCAGGCCATAAAATAAGAATTTAAACAAACTGTTGCTTCTGGAATTTAATTCTCTAGAAGCCTTTAAATTACTGTGTCCGTGTGTCTTCACCTATTCCAGCGTTACTCTAATGAAAGCCATCAAGGATACTTTTGGTTTCTAATACGCAGAAAAAGAAACTTCCATGTTTGAGGCACTGATTAACCAGGGAAGGGAATTGTTGGGAATAAAACCCGGGGTCAGCAAGGTGGCAGCTCCGGCCAGCAGCAGAAAGGAGGAAGTCAGTGGTTGTAGCCCAAAATGAAAGAGCTGTTCCAGTGACAAGGGACAAAACCTCCTGCATGGATCCTGGTCTGGATCCAGTCTCACAGGAGCTGATAAAAGCTTTTGGGATTTTGCCTTGGGATGCGTTTCTCTGTAGTGATGCTGCTCTTGTTAGTGGCTTTCATTGTGTGTAATAATCAGAATTTCAGTTGTAATAACCAGGTTGTTTTTACCAGAGTGTTCCCCTGAAGTGGGACCATGGATATTCCTTAGGAGCAGCACCTGGCTGTCAGTTTTTCCTCATGGATTTTCTTGGGTAGTTTTACAAGTTTTTATGAAGTTGGGAGCATTGTGTTTGTTTCAGTGCGCACGTAAATTAGAATTTAATAGTGGGAGTACCGCAGCAGTACAAATGGCATGCAGAACTGTGCTAGAAATCTGAAAATGCTTCTATTTTGGTAAAAAGACGTGCAGAATCAGAGCTTAGGCTGGGTGAAATTTGCAGGTGCTTGCGGGGTGACGAGAGCAGGGACAGAATTGAACCGGGGGGGGAAAAAATACCCTTCAGGTGCCAAATCCACGTGTGTTCTGCAGCATTTTTAATATGACTGTTGGGACCAAAACATCTTTGCTTTGTGAATGGAAAATACGTTTCCCCTGTTTCTTGGGATGAAGTTCTGGTATTGATAGAGGGAGGTGAAATCTCTGTTCAGAGCGAGCTGTCCACAGATGAATGTTACTTGAAAGAAGAAAACAGAAGTCACATCTGTACCGAGCTATTTTTAAGTGTCTCTGGTTACTGGTGCAATACCCAGCACCAAAATTAGGGCTCCCTCAAAGCAGTCACCATGCTGATTTGGTGGCTTGAGAAACCTTCTGTTTTCAGCTAAAAATAATTCCTAGATAACGGCCGGCTTGCACATGCGACACTTTTCAGTACTAAAGTGACTCTGCCTCGTTTTACAGCCTCTGGAAACGCTGCAAAAACCCTACGAAAATCCCACATTGGGGCTTTTGGAGCAGCTGTTTTTTCCAGTGGTAAAGCAGGAGCCTGGAGAAAGTTCTTTCAGTGTGTGGAGGTGTGATTTGGTGACATCCTGCAGGTTTTATTTTCCAGGCTCGGGTGCAGCACAGCTCGATCCCCCTGGAAGCGGAACGGCCCCCTTGGATTTTCCTTTTTCTCCCCGTTCCCACCAAATTTCCAGCTGCAAAATCCCCCCAGTCTGCTGCTTACATAACTCTGCCTTTGTGCCTGTTCTGGTAAAGCAGAAGGGAATTTTCTTCCCCCTGCCTGGGTGGGGGCAGAGGATGCCAGGAAAGATTAAAAGGACTCGAGGGCTGCGGCGCACGTTTGGCAGGGGAGATAATGGGGCTGCTCAGGGAGGGTCCAGCAGCACCCAGAAAATCTGCTCCCAGTGTTTTCAGACCTGGATCCTGGGGATAACTCGTCCTCCTGTACAAAGCAAGGCTCAAGCCTGGCTCTCTGGGCTCGCCTTTGGAAGAAGGGAGCTCTGTTTGAGGGCAGGGAAACGCCGCACACGAGAACATCCCTGTGGTTTAGCAGAGGGACACGGATCCCTGGGTTTTCCAGGCTGCTGGAGACGTCTGAGGTCTGAAGGAAACCACCCAAAACCCCTCCTGTCCCAGCACAGTCATGTGTGGATGCCACGGGCTGGCTTGGTGGGAGTGTGTATTTTCTGCATAGATGTGGCAATCTGGGTAAATATAAATCCGTGTGGTAAAAGCCTGGCCTAAAATAGGCTGGAGCTGGTGTTCCTTCTGTCTCGGCTTCTGGAAGCCATCTTAATTATCAAATATTGATGTGATAGTAGAGCTCAGATGCTGGCATTTACGTTGGATCCTGGATGCAGAGGGGAGACAGTTTCCCTTGTGAAAAATGAATGGCTGTGGAGGGGGTGAAGAAAACAATGCAGGATGGCTGTGGAGTTGTCTGTGGAGCACACTTAATGCTTGATTAAATATTTAATTTAGCAGCAGCGTCACACTCTACTGTGAGCCACGAAATCTTGTTATGGAATTATAATTTCTTAAAAAAGAATAAGCATGCTACCTAGTGACCTGGCTTGTGCTATGTTTAGTGCTGGATCACTAATTCTAAAGAAACGAGCCTCGAGTGTTTTACGTTGAATATAAACAGTGGCAGCGAGTCTGTTTTGAGGCTGAATCAATAGAATTGGGTCCGATTCCTGGAACAAGGTGCTCGTGGGCTCTGTTTGAGAGGCAGCTCTGCTCTGTCACAGCCATATCCATCTTCAGCTGCTCTGGCCCTCCGTTTCCTTTTCTCCCCACTGCACACACACAGCTCGAATCCTCCTTGCAGCCTCTCTGCAGTAACCCAGCTGCTTTCCTTGTTGCAAAGTGCCCCAGAGCATCCTGCCTGCAGGAGAATTGAGCTCTCCTCAGCCTGGGCTTACCCGAGTGACCGATGTTCCCCCTCCTCTCCCGAGCAGCACATCGCGATCCCGAGGCCCGATCGACCGGCGGAAGTGCGGACCTTCACATTTTATCTCTCCAATATTGGCAAGGACAGCCCCCAGGGGAGCTTTGACTGCATCCAGCAGTATGTATCCAGGTGAGTGGGGCATCCAAGGAAAACCCAGCCTTCTTTTTTCTTTTTTTTTTTTTTTTTTCCTCCCCTCTCCTCTGGAGCATCTTTTCCCTAACAAAACTTAATGCACGTTCGTCCTGTTTAGAGTCCTTCTGGTCTGTTTTGATGTGGTTTTTTTGGGAAGCATCTGGTTCCCTCTCAGCTCCTCTGTGTGTCCCCCACTATTGTTCAGCTAACACCCCCCAGCTGTCCCCCAGTGCCAGCCTGGTGTCCCTTTGCAGCGTCAGGAGTACCTTTTCCATTGCATTTCTCTTGCAGCAATGGCAATATCCATTTGGATTGCCTGGGAAGCATACAGGATAAAATCACCGTGTGTGCTACTGATGATTCCTACCAGAAGGCGAGGCAGAGCATGGCACAGGCAGAGGAGGAGACTCGCAGCCGGAGCGCCATAGTCATTAAACCTGGGGGGAGATACGTAGGTAAGCAGCCACTCAGTTTGGGGGTCTGGACTCCATTTGGGACTCAGCAGGCTCTGGAGGCAAATCCTGATGTTGCTGGCTTGATTGTGGTAGTCTGAAAAGTTGCTGGTAGTTCCTCACGTGTGTCTGATTTAGGGGGCTGCTCTCCTTGTGGTGTGTTGTCTTCACTTCTGTCGTCACCCCGAGGGACCCGTGGCTGCCCCAGCCAGCCCTGGAAGTGTCCAAGATCAGGTTGGAGCAACCCCGAGGCGTCCCTGCCCGTGGCAGGGGGTGGCACTGGGTGACCTTGAAGGTCCCAGCCAGCCCAGGGCACCGTGGGCTTGTCTGTGTGCGCTGGCATCGCCCTGGCATTGGGTCACGTCTCTCACGTGGCCGTGCTGGGGCTCCCTGCTGAGCCCTGCCAGTGTCCCTGCTCCTGGCCAGCTCAGCTACAGCTGCCACCAGCGTGTCACAGCTGTGCCCCACGAGACACCACAGCAGGGAGGACGCAGGCAGCAGTGCCCTCTGTTAATAAGCACGGACTGAAGCAGCCTGGAACGGCCCTTTCGCTGTGACAGCAGCAGGAAAGCCTTAGCAGAGGAAATAAAACCATGGCAGGTAGCACAGGGAGCCCGCAGAGACCCAGCGCTCAGGGCCCTGCTTAACCTCAGGTCACAAACTTAGGGCACAAACAGTAACCAGAATGCAGAGTTTCACTATTTTTGGGTTTTTTTTCTGAGGCAGCTGCTTTTCCTGCAGCCCACGTGGTCTGTAGCCAGTCTCTTCTCAGAGGATCTGTGATGAGAAGGGTTGAGTTGCAAAATGTAGAACTGACCCTGACTCATTGTCACAGCAGCCAAGTGCTCAAAGCTGAGATAGTAATCAGGAAGGAAATGCATTGATTTCCTGTAGGCCAGAAGACTATTTTGTTTAGCTCCTCTTTGAGAACATTACAGTAAGTGCCTGAAGTTAAAGCTTCTGAGGGAGAAGATCCTCAAAGCAATTTGCTTCCCGGAAAGATGGAGCAAAACTTTTTAAAATTAAAAATTCTCCTGCTAGAACCTTTTACTGCCCTGAAATGGAGACAGAGCCGTGTGAAAGCAGCAGGGGCAGAGCGTGTGCTCACAGTGCTCCTAGATAAGATGTCAGTGTTTGAGGAGGAGAGCTCTGGTCCAAGAAGGAAGGGCTTGGAAGGACAGTCCTCGTGTGGGATCTGCAGGCCCTGGTGTGCCAGCGGCATCAGCTGATTCCCTGCAGGCTGGGCTGCAGGGATAGGGCTGGCTCTCGCATTTCCAGGAGAACACGGAGCTCAGCACTTCAGCGCCAGTGGAGTCCTTCCAGGCAGCTCAGATGTGGAAAAATTTATATGAAATGTTGAAATTGGAGAGCAGCAGAACTTACAGATGTGAGCTGACACTTGAATAAATAGATATGTAAATAGATAGCTGCAGGTAAAGCTGCAGGGGATGTGTGCTTGTAGCCACACTAAATACGTGTGCATACATCCACAGACACGCACGTGTATAAATATTTGAAAATCCTTTGTGTCCTGGCTTAACTTAGCTTTTTCTTTTCCTATCACTGCACATTTTGGCTCCAGCCTTTAAGTGGAAACCTCCCAACGTGATGTTTTTACTGTTCATGACCTCGCAGGAGTTAAGGCAG
Source organism: Callaeas wilsoni (assembly GCA_013398955.1). Classification (NCBI taxonomy): domain Eukaryota; kingdom Metazoa; phylum Chordata; class Aves; order Passeriformes; family Callaeidae; genus Callaeas; species Callaeas wilsoni. The sequence goes on from VWPU01019209.1 coordinate 9,965, forward strand.
TTCTAGAAAGCTGACGAATCTTCTCTTGTCCCATTTCTGGAAACAAAATCCAGTTGACCTCTAGATTGTGGGATGTTTAACAGGTGAATTGGTGTCGTTCCCCCCCTCACCTCCCCTCAGCCCTGCCGAGGATGGGTCGTGCTTCCTCTCCCAGCACTGTGGTGTGCAATAAAAAGCCAGGAAATGGGGCCTGGGTTACGCAATGCGCAGCTCAGTAAAACAAACAGTGCAGACAATCCCCAGTATCTTCAGATGACTCAGTTGAAAACGTCGCTTCCTAGCAATGGAGCAGTACCCTGCTGGAATAAACCTCCCAAACACTTGCAGTAAATGCTGGATGTTGTTTGTCCTAGTGAAGGTCACTTTCTCCAGCCCAAGTGATTATTGATTGGCTCTCCAGGTTTTTAGACCTTGGAACCTACACATTTTGTTTTCAGCTTTGCTTGGTTTGCCTTTGGTAGCTGGGACCTGCTCCTGTGTCCGAAACAGTCCCAGCCCTTTGGTTTGGGCTCCGCTAAGTGATGGTGTGAGGGTTCTGTTTCTCAGTAGGAACGGGAAAAATGAATTCTTGGATCGTGCTGTCAGCAACCAGGAACCACAGTGGGGATGGGGCTGAGATGCACTTTGGAGCCAGCTTCATGTTGTCGCTGATCTGCAAACGCAGTGGAGAAGGGGTTGTTCCATCAGCACAGGCAGCACCCTCATGAATAGGCTGATGGCCCAGTGTCAGCCCCATTCATGGGGCCGTGTTTGGAGGGGGAAGGGAGGTGGACCCAGCCCCATAAAGTTCCTATTGTTCTAAAAGCAGAAACATCTGCTGGAGGAGCGTTTTTGCTGAGCTCAGCAGCGGGGAGCCGCTCGTTGACCAGTTCTGGTCTTTCCACTCCGTATTTCCACTCTTCTACACAATAATGCAGAATTTTCTTCTCGTAGGGAGGGCAAAAACAGTTCGATTAACCGTGGGGATACGTGCACTTGGGATAAATGAAAAGCTGCCAAACAAAGGGAGCTTTATGTAAGCCGGTGGCCAATAATACTCAGGTTTCCAGAGCTTGGTGTTGCTGTTTACTTGTTACAAGCTTGTCGTGAATCACAAAGCTCATGGGATGCTCGTTCCGGCGGCGCGTCGGGACGGAGGGGGTGTGCTGGTGGTGTGTGTCCTTCCTTGTCACCTCGTGGCGCTTCACGGGGCTGTGCTGAACTCCGTGTTGGTGTTGACAGCCCGCTGGCCTTTGCCAGGTGACTGCTGCAGTTCACTGTTCTCGTCTCATTTTTAGGCAAAAAGGTTCAGGTGCGTAAACCTGCACCAGGAGCTTCCGATGCTGTTCCCTCCAGGAAGCGCCCAACGCCAGTCAACCTTGCCAGTGCAATAAAGAGAGGCAATAGTGCGATTTCCCAGAGACCCTTCAAAGATAGGGTTGTGCACTTACTGGCACTAAAGCCTTATAAGAAACCTGAACTTATTCTCAGATTGCAGAAGGATGGACTTTCTCAGCAGGACAAGGATTTGCTGGATAACCTTCTGCAACAGGTTTGTACTCTGATGAAGACAACGATTTAGGTAAAGGGAAATGTCTTCTCAGACCCCCTCCCGTGTCAGTGGAACCTGTTATCTCCAGGCTGCAGCTGAATGTGACTCTAAAGGCTGTGGGGGACACAGCTCTCAGCTCCCAGTGCTGGTGCAGAGATAGCAGGAGCCTCCCATGGCTACGCCTTGGGTTAGGGGGGTGCAACCAGGCTGGATGATTTTGGCTCACCAGATCAGTCCCTTTCAGAGGGACACTTCTGCTTGGTCATGGGGAGGATTCTCTTAACAGAGGATCTACAAGTTACCTGGTTATAATCTCAAAAGCTCTATTTTATTGTCATGGGCATAAAGGAGCGATGCTCTGTGTCGGTACAAGTTTTGTATACGAAGGAAAAGATGTCCCTTCTTTTTTTTGTGCTCCTCCTGTACTTCTGCTTGGAAGTGCCACTGGTTAGGTGTGAAGATCATGCAGCTCCTTGCCAAGCACATTATTTGTGTGTCGAGTGTGAAAGCTGTCTCCAAGCTGAATCAGTTCCTAGCACTTTGAGTCACATTAAAGGTGCCATTTTAGGCCTCGCAGTAAACACCTTCATTGCTTTATTAAACACATCATGGCTATTTATTTAAATGTTGCAGCTGCCTTCTGTATTGGAATATATTCTGGAAAAAACTCCTCATTTTTTTTTTCTTTTTTGCTCCTTTCCATGCAGAGTGAGACAAGAGTTCAGTTTGCCCAAGGGCACAGGGCAGGTCGTATGAAAAACAGAGGCACAGCTGGCACAACTCGTTCCTTCCTTAGATTTTAATCCCAGGGCCTTTAATTTCCCAGCAGTTTTCTGGAGCGCTTTTTCGACGCTGCCACCGAGTTTCAGAGTAGAAAACTGTGTTTGTGATCATCGCTTTTGACGGATGCTCTGCCCAAGCCCCGGCAGGCGAGCGGCGCGTGCGGCGCTGGCCACGGGGCCGCCCGCGTTGGGCTAAATGCTGATTTGGCTGCAGACGTGGTGCCCGTGAAGTTAATCCCTCTCAGCCCTCCCAGGGCTCCCATGCACAGGCAGACACAGATAAGCTAAAAAAATTGCAGGCTGTGTTAAAGCTACACGGCTAAATCTGTCTAGGTGTGGGTTTCATTGTGCTCTTGCATCTCTCGCAGGACTCCGTGTTCCTGGCGGCCTTTTTGCCTCATTTTGCAAGGTTTCTATTTTCGGGAGGGCTGGGGTGGAGCTTGCAGAGTCCCACACGAGCAAAACAAGGAGGTAGCAGCTCTCAGCCTCTGTGCAGAGAAAAATCCGAGTTGTTCTTCCCGGGCTCCAGGAACAGGCAGGAAACAGAGAAATTCTGGGGGAGTTTTTTTTTGTTAAAGGAGAACCTGGATTTGCTTTTGTCTCCTGGGTGTGTTTACAGGGATACCTCGATGTAAAACACAGCTCAAATTCTTCTTGTATTTTGGCTCAGGATTTTGGAAAGCTGACAGGACTGAAAGGAAAAACAAAGTGTTTGTCATGTAAACTGATAACTGGGCTTTCTATTTTTCGCTTATCGGGAGAGTTTGCCATGGTGGTTGTGCAGCTTTTTGCTCTGAAATTCCTAGATTTTTAATATTTTTAATATTAGGCTAAAACAGAAGCAGAGGAATCAGCAGCATCTTCAGTTCATTCAAGACTTGCCACTCCTTTGCTTGTTTTTGAGGCATTTTCCTGCTGTGTGGATAATAGAAATCCCTAAGCACAGCCACGTCCTGAATGGAGAACAGTAATCCTTAAACAGATGCACAAGGTCTCCATGCGCTGAATAAAAGCATTTTCCACTTTCAAGGGTAGCAGTCCCCACGCTGAGGGGCTCCAGCAGGGAATTTGGGATGCAGCTGCTGGCTTTGCCTGGCTGTGGGCAGAGCATTTGGCACCTGGGCCTCCTTATCCCTCTTCAAGAACGCATTGAAAGCTTTATTTTCATTTGAAACTCGCCCTGCTCTGCAAGCTGAGGCTGCCCAGAGGAGCTGCCCCGTCCCTGGGAGCGTCCAAGGCCAGGTTGGAGCAGGCTGGGATAGTGGAAGGTGTCCCTGCCCGTGGAATGAGATGGAACCAAACCATTCTGTGGCACTCTGGATCACCCAGGAGGGGTTCAGTACCGGTGAAAGCCTCACTGGGGCTCTTTGCTTTGTGCCAACTCCGGATTTTCGGGCGTGTACCAACAGCAAGAAGTTAAGCTTTCAATCAGGCTGTGGAAAGACTGGTCCAAGTGGGATAACCCTTCCACAACCCTTTCCATTCTAATCCAGCTCTGCCCATTCCAGCAGCGTTTCCTCTCCGTGCAGGCACCACGCAGGGTTTTGTGGGGAAACCACACGGAATGGGGGTGGATAAAACATCAGGCAGCTGCTGGTGCACGTGTGCTGAGCTCCCTGCAGGGCTCTGCTGGAAATCCCAGGTTTTGTTCTTGCCCTGGAAAAGTTCTCCATGAAATCCAGGTGTCCCAGGGCATTCTCCTCACAGCTCCCTGAGAAAGCAGCTCTCTGTGGCCTGTTTTGTTGGCTCGTTAGTGAGAAATTATCTCCTGGCGATTGTTAACCAAGTTATCGCCCCAAGAGTTCCTCTTTGGCCATAAACTGCCCCATTTTGGCTATGGGACAGGTGTGATAAGTGAACTGCCTGTTCCCATTAGGCTTCATTTCCAGATATTTCCATCGAGTGGTGGTGTACTGGTCCAGGCTCCCCAAGCTGAATAATCTGGTTTAGATATGACTTATTTCCCACTCAACTGGATGTGCTTTAGAAACTCATTATGAGTTATTGCAGTGACAAGGCGAAAGGAAAGGCACAGTTTGATTAAATAATCTTAATAATAAGGAAATGAAATATTAAAGTCTCTCCTTGTTCTCTGACACTACTAACAGCTGCTAAGTCTGCTCACATTTTGCCTTCGTCTTAGCTCTTGTTTGGTCGAGGAAGCGAGAAAGTTAAACCCTAACGATGGTTTTCCAAATTCCTTCTGTTCCAGGTGGCAAATCTGAGTGCCAAGGACAGCACTTTCACACTGAAAGATTGTGTATACAAAGAAGTGCAGAAGGACTGGCCTGGCTACTCAGAAGGAGATCAGCAGTTGTTGAAGAGGATCCTTGTTAGGTAATTATCCATTTTCTTCCTTCTGGTATCATCCAGGGAATCCTGGGCCAGGGAAGGTTCTGTAAATCAGGGTGCCCAAGGTCTGTAAGCTGAGTGTGTGACTTATTTGGACATGATTTTAAACTGTCCATCACTCAGGGACCTGTAGGAGTGGACTGAGCTGGAACATCCAAGTGGATCCGCTCTTCACATCATCCTGGGCTGCCTTTAAATTATTGAAGGCAAAGCTTGGGGGAAAGCTGGATGGGAGCAGAGCTGGCAGAGTTAGTACTGCTGGTGTGAGATCCTGGGAGATGAGTGGATTAAATGTCCCCAGCTCAGCTCTCCTTTGAAACTCTCCTTCCCTTTGTCCTGCGCAGGTTGAAGTGTTTCATCCGTAAATCTGAGATTTGATTGGAATTGCGGATGCATGAAAAAGCCAGAGGCTGTAGGGATAAATCCCTCAGAACTCATGCTGATTGTCCTGCTTGGAGTGTGATCTCTGTTCCCCTGTTCCCTCCTGAAAACAGCCCTTGACAGACTCAGTTCATCCTTAGCTGCTGAAAATTTTTCCCTCTGCAGATATTTTCCTTAGGTGAAGCCTCCAAGCTTGGAAGCTTCTGGCTGGCAGGGAAAGGTCCCAAATCTCCCAGTTTTCTCCAGGAGAATTCTGCTCCGAGTGTTGATATTTTTCAGTGCCTTGGTACAGATTTTGTCATGCAGGCAGAGCTTTTACTTGTGCTTTATTTTATTGCACTTTTGGTTAAGCCGAAGCACAGCGTGCTCTGTTTGAGCACTTCCCATGATTTAAAAGCACAATTGACTTGGAGATGAGACTTTTTTAAACCGGCAGAAAACTCGCACTCCAAATGCTTTGGTGTGCTCAAGGAAAATCAAAACTCGTTTAAATGGCCTTGATGTGAAATTGTAATTAAAAGGAAAAATACAACTGCCATGCAATCTTTATGGCTTTCAAAAAAATAAAAACCCAAAGTGAATTTCTCCCTGTGGAAAAGCCATGTTTACTGCTTTTTCTAGAATTGTGGCATTCACTTGGGCGAGGGTCTAAAAATAGACCTTGGAAAGGATGTATTCAACTGTACAAACAAAGCCCTGCTCAGCCAGTGCAGGTAATGAGGCTCCAAAATGGAAAAAAAACATGTGGGGTTGAAGACAGGAGAAAAACAGGCACAGAAAAAGGGCACAGGAGGCAGCAGACGTTGGGATTTGCGTCGCTGGGCGCCCTCATTGCCTGGAGCCTCCAATTGTTCCAGGCCCTCCTGGACTTCGGGGCCAGTGGCCACTCGGTGCCTCAGCACTGCAATAATTAACATATCTGCAGATATTAAAGCTGGGTCTAGCAAGGCTTGGGTTAAACCAGCTCGATTCTCCTCCTGTTTAGGTTAGACCAGGTTGGTTTTGCTCCTTTTTTTATGTTTTCCATCCTTTTGTCACCGCTGGGGAGGGTGGGAGGTGTCCCAGCCTGTAACTGGATGAGCTCTAAGGTCCTTCCAACCCAAAGCATTCCAGGATTCTCTGCAGCCTTTCCTCTGCTGAGCTCAGTGCTTTCATGACTCCTTAATTCCATCATTAACAATTAGAAGATGTGACAAGCTTGCTCAGGCTGATCAACCAGCCCCCCAAAATCCACTTTCACTGGGCTGTTCAGGCAATATCGGTGTCCCCTTCCCGTTTCCACAAGCCCCAGGTCCTTTCCTTGAGTTGCTCTGTGGTTGCTGGGGTTGTTTGAAATAAAATTAAGCAGAGCCAGGACAGTGGTGACACTGCAGATGTCTAAATATTGCTGCAACACAGCCCAAGGTTCAAGCTCGGGTTAAAAGCCAAATCTTGTCAAGTCATGGGCGTTATCTCTGAGATAATCTTCCCAATGTTTGAAGGACATGAGCGAGCTCTAATGCTGATTCCAGTTTTCTTGTGGGAGAATTTAAAGGTGGGTTACTCAGGCTCCACAGCTCTTGACAAACTGACTGCAGAGCCGCTTTATTGAAACCTTTAACCCTGAATTCTATTTTTTTTTTTCAGTTTGCCAGCTGCAGCTTGATGCAAGAGTAGTTTTTTTTTTTTTCTGGGTCATTAATTGAGGGGCAGTCTGGTGTCAGAAGAGTTGGGCAAAGCTGGTGGGCTGGGAAAATACTCTGAGATCTGGAGAGGAGCAGAGACCCAGCCTGAAGGGGGGAATTAAGGCACTCAAGTGATTCTAATTGTACTTTTTGTTGCTACAAAAGGGTTCTTTTTATTTGTCCAATACCACAAATACAGCCCAGAGTAGCTCTGTTTTGCATGATGCAACTTAAAAGTATTATTGGGAAGCCCGAAATGTAAATCCTGGTGGACCAATAATACCTCAGCAGTTCCTGTTATAATGCTGCTTTTCCTGGACCCGGAGGAGCTCGCTGCTGAAAGGGCTGCTGTTGCCATAAAATGTTGTTTTAATGATGCTAATGAGTGGGAGAACTTATTCCTCAACATCTGAGCTTGAGTTTCAGCCCCTCTTCAGTGAGCTTTGCTTTCTGAGTTGTCTCAGGGTTGGAAAACTCAGCAGAAATTTGTTTAAATAATGTCTTCCTGAGCTGTATTTCAGTCTGCAAGAATTATGTATGATATCCTTTACACCATAAAATTCAATGCCACTTTTACCGATCTCCGTGTGAGTTACGTTTCTGAGGCTGGAATTAATTTGTTTTAATTCTTACATCACCAGTTCGAAAGGAAAAAGGTAAAATTGTTGAAAAAGAAGTTTCAACCTCAACAGGGAATCTTTTCATGTGTCCAGGAGCTCAGCCTTGGCCCTCTTGGTCCAAGGTGTTCCTTCCATTGCCAAAGAGCCACAAAAATCATGGGAAAGCAAGAAAGAGATGAGGAATTCCAAATTGCCGTTGATATTTTCCTGTAGCAGTTTCTCCTTCCCAGGTTTTGTCAGAGGTCAGAGCCTGAACGAGCTCCTTTCGTGGCATCTTCAAGCGGAGTTTGAGCCCAGGAAGGGCTCTTTGCTCCGAGATGTGCAGTGCCACCTGTCCCCTTGGCGCGGGATGTGACCAGCCCCCAATTGTGTTTTGCAGGAAGCTCTGCCAGCCCCAGAACAGCGCCGCTTTCCAGGGGGAAGCGCCTTCCCTGAGCCCTCCGAAGGACACCGTCACCTCCAGCTCTCCCCCTCAGGTGGGTGATCCCCCTCCCAGCCCCAGGATCCGTGGGCTCCTGATGGCTTTGGCTGCTGGACGTGGGTCCAGGCTGAGCTGGGCCTGTCTGCACCCTGTAATCACCTGCTGCCGGGTCAGGAGGTCCTCGGGTTTTTATTTCTGTTTTATTAAGTTGGAGTCTGATTCTGGCTTTCCTCAGCATCTGTTTCTCCTCTGGCCGTGGCTCAGCGAGGGCCTGTGGGGAAGGTCTCTGACAATGAGGCTCGGGTTTAGTTTTAAGGGCTAAATTCCTTTTGCAGTGCCTCCATCCCTCCTGGAGTTCCTGGGAGAACGAGCTTGTGTTTTCCTCATTACTAATAATTGAGTGGAACGAAGCTGTAATAAGCAGCTCCCAAACATGGTTGAGTTATTAAAACCCTTGACCTTTTGCAGCCTAATTGCTGTGACAGATCAGGGGCAGGTTGGGCTGCTCCCGGCTCGGAGATTCCAGAGCACGGAGCTGTGAAAAGAACATTTTGCCTGCTTTTTCCATGACCATAAACCACGGAGGAGCCGCGTTTGACGCGTGTCGAGCGGAGCCTTGTCCCCGCTTCTCCCAGCATCTCCCAGCACAGGCGTTGCTGGCGTTGTGAAATGTGCTGCCTTCCCTTCTCCCGGTGTGGGTCAGCCCAGACAAGTTGAGTATTTATTCTTCTCCTGCCAATGGAATGTGTAATGCCTACTTGTCTGGACAGACGCACCGAGGATTAGTGGCAAAGAATATTAACAGGTAAAGAAATTATGTGCTCTCTGGCACTGAGAGGGAGGCAGTTCTCTGGTTGAGAACAAGGACTGTGTAACTCGTTTGCCAGGTAGCTAATTCCAAATCCGCTCCTGCTCTGCTGTGGGCATGTTCCTGGTGAATGAAGAATGATCACCTTCGAGTTAGCTTGAAAAGATCCTGGTCTTGCGTCTTTTTTTAAGGTTGAAAAATCATCTTGCTTCTCTGGCTGTCTGTATTTTAAACATTCAGAGGTCTTTAGGGTGAGGTTTTGATCTCTCAGAATGACCCAGTTGAAACCTTGGGTGGTTGATTGGCTTGGATTTAGGAAAAGCTGGTGAAACAGGGACAATCCAATGTGGAATAGAAACGTTTCCAGCGTGATTCTGTCGTGTCAGACAGCAAACCCACAGCACTGTGAGCTGTCACTTTTTTAATACTCTCTGCCTGTAGTTTCTATTTAGAGTAATGGTTTTTAATGGGTGCAGTGCCAGCAGAGGATTGGGATTTGGTAGGCTGGAATGCAGAATATTTTGGGAAAGTTCAGCTGTGGAATGAAGGTGGAGAAGATTGGTCTGGTGATTCTAGAAAACAGATGCAGATAACCCTCCTAACCAGAGAGATGAGTTTGGAGAAGCTGATATTCGTTGTTTCTAGGGAAAAGGTTGTAAAATCTGGCAGGTTTTTGGCTCTGTCACCTGTTGAGAGCCCTGCAGTCGGAGATGGCCCCTCCCTGGGGAGATGGACACCGGGAGTTCTGGGAAGCGATGTTGCCAAGCCGGTCGGACGTGCTGTCCTTGCCCCTTGAGCTCAGTGGCAGAACCAGCAGCTCTTAATTACCTTGACAGGTGGAAAGAATTCCTGGCACTGAGCAGTGTCCTCAAGACCCCTGAGTTAGCAAAGAGAGATAAAATCCAGAGGGAAAAGAGGGAATTAGGGGCTGCTGCAGCCATCATCCGGCTGCATTTCAGTGATGGAACAACATTTCCATTCGCAAACACGTCGCAGTCCTGCCTGAGACAGAAAGAAAATAATGGATTATCCAAAAGAAATATCCAGAGCTATCGCTTGTTTTCCTCTGGGCACGAAATAATCTTTGGCTCAGAGCCGTTGCAGCCCCAGAGCTGCCAGGTGGGCACACACCGAGGGCTGGCCGAGGTGGTTTTGGCTGGCACGGGCTGGGCTGAGCCTGATGGATGGCTTCTTCCATGGAGCAGCTTCTCCAGGCTGGAGGCAGCTGCCTCCAGGGTATGGGCACAGCTGGGAACCACTTCCTTCTCTACCCTTGTTCAAAAAAGGCTTGCTCAGGTCACGTTGGCCCCTGTGACATGGCTTTTTAAATGTCTGCTTTTGCCTGAAATTCTGAGAACTGAGCGGTTGGCGCTTCCTCCCCTCTTCTGGGCAATGCCTCGTTCTGGAGAAGAGGAAGGAACGGGGAAGGGGCAAAGCTCTTGGCCACAGAGCTGGGAATGAAATGCAGAACTGGTGAATCCCTCGCTGCTCCAGAGGGCTGAGCTCTTGTTTCCTTCCCAGGGACTTCGGGGTGCTCAGGACAGATGTTTTTAGCACAGAATCACAGAATGGTTTGGGTTGGGAGGGACCTTAAAGCTCATCCTATTCCCCCCCTGCCATGAGCAGGGACACCTTCCACTGTCTCAGGTTGCTCCAAGCCCTGTCCAGCCTGGCCTTGGACACTTCCAGGGGAGATTTCCACTCTCAAATTGGCTGGGACGGGGGGAGGCTGCAGGTTTGAGTTCCAAAGGGCTGGGTTTGAAATCAGCTGCAGTGAGAGTGGGCTGGGTGGCACGGGCTGTGCGTGGGTACTTGGGGGGGTCGGGAATTGCCGGTGGGATGCTGGGGTTCTTTAAGCTCTCCCACCAAACCGGGGGCTCTGGGAAGCAGCTCGGGATGGATAAGCTGCTTTTCCCGGGGATATTCCCTTCTCCCCGGTATTGCACCACCACCTAGTGGTAACATCCAGCTCCACTTCTGCACCTTCAACACGATTTATTTCTCCTTTTTTCCACCCCCCCAACAGAAACGATCCCAACCTCTGGAGTTCATCGACCCCCTGGCCAACAAAAAGCCCAGGATCTCGCATTTGGCTCACAGAACCCAACCCACTTTCAACGGGAAGCTGAATTCCTCCAACGGGAAGGACACCCCGGCCCCCCCTGCCCTGCCCCCGGCTCTGCCGGAGCCGGTGAGCTCCAGCTCCACGCTCCCGGCGCTGGAGCTGCCGAGGCCTCACGATCCCCTCTCGGATGTCAGCAACGACCTGACTCACAACGGCAGAGACTGTGAGAACGCGGAGCCTCCCGACAGACTGAGTCACCCCCTGCCCACAGACTGTGCCCAGAGCAGCAAACACAACTGCGGCTCCTACGTCAAATCCAAGAAAAAATCCAAAAAGCACAAAGACAAGGAGAAGGAGAGGAAGGAGAAGAAAAGCGAGGAGAAGTGCAAAGAGGAGAAGCAGAACTGTGAAGTAATAAAAAATGCTGACTTAGTTAGTGTTCCCCAGGAACAGGTCCCAGGTGAGTAGGGGCCGAGAGGTGCTTTGGTGTTGGCTGGGTGCGATCCCGGGATTCCCTGGAGGACTGAGCACATCCTGGGCCACCCCAGGCGCTCCGGGGACCCAAATGCCAGCGCTGTCCTCCCCGCAAATCACCAGAGGTGCTTCCTCTCCACAGAGGCTATCAGGTTTTTCCTGTTTAACCTTTCGTGCTGTTTGGAGCTGCCTCAGAGCGTGTCATGTTTCTCCTGGTTAAATTAAAAGCTGGGATAATCTATGGGGATGAAAGGCTGGGAGCAGTGGGAAGAGCAGTGCGGCGCTGGTGTTGGCTGCTGTGATGACTGTTGTTTGGGTTTTTAATGAAAAGTTACTCACAAAAGCTTTTCATATTGGCTACAAAAGAAATGATAGATAAACGGGGTGATAAATGCTGTTGAAGCAGTGGAGAACCAGCTCTTCCAGGCTGGAAAAGCTGCCTTGCATCCCACTAGGGCTGGGGATTTATTTATTCAAGGACTGACACAACAGCGAATCTCCATTGAGGTGGGGTGAAAACATTTTCCATCAAGCCCCTATTTCAAAGTCAAGTCCATGCACTCTTAGAGCAGAGAATATTTCTTGGCTGATCCCATCCATTCCTTTTCCTGCTGCTTCCATGTTTTCTGCTGTTTGTTACAGCTCCCCAGAGCACTGGGACTTCCCCTGCAGCCTCTGGGAATATCTGTTGAATTCCTTTTTGCATTTTCCTTCACCCTGTTACTATTTTCTACATCCCCCTTCCTGCCTGGTGCATGAAAATCCTCCAGTTTTGGCTCCAAAAGGACAGTATCTTGAAATGGAGACTGATTTGCTGGATTCCTGGAAAGGGAGAGCTGCTCAGGGCGTTGGGATTGAGCTGGTCCCAGCCCTCCCCTTCCCACAGGCTTTGCAGCAGTGACAAAATGCATTTTGGTGGCTCAGCAGAGATTCCTAAGGACAGTCCGTGGGGCTGATGGTCGTGTGGCAGTGCAGAACTGAGAATTCGTCTGCTTTCGTGTCATTCCCAGGTTTTTTTCTGTGAATGTTGGGTTTGTTCCACGTTGTTTCCCTTCCTCATGAGCCTCTGAAGTGGTTCTGGAGAGACACTCACACATTCTCTCTTTTTGTCTTAAAAAGACCCAAACACCCCAAATTCTTGGGAAACTGCTGAGCCTCCACCACCTTTTCTGCTTCTCTTTACAGTTTGATCCCTGGATTTTTGTTCATTATTAGGAGTTGGGTTTTGTTCCTGCTGCTGTTCTGAGGTAACAAATCCGAGCTGGACTGGGAGCAATCACCAGCAGGATGTGGTCAGTCCTGCTCGGATCCTGGACAGCCAGAACTGGGATGTTTTCCTTCTCTGCCTTGCTGTGGGTAGCAGCAGCCTTCATCCTGCTCCTTCCCCAGTTCCCCTGGGGCTGTAGGGAAGCAGAGTTCCATGGAATCACAAAAAGTTTGGGTTGGAAGGACCTTAAAGGTTCCACCCCCTGCCGTGGGCAGGAACACCTCCTGCCAGAAGTGGGAGTTTCTCTTGGGAATTTTGTTCCAGAGGCTCTGGAGGGACCTTTGGGGTCCTTTCAGTCAGTAGGTGGCACTCACAGGCAAAATAAACCTCCCTGTGTCCCTTTCCTTCCACCCTCCCTAAACCCTGTTCTGCATCTTCCAGGCTGTGGTCAGGAAGGGAGGAAAAGCAGGAGGAGCCGCAGCAGGAATTTGGGATTGGGATGTTTTTAGAAACACTGGGTTTGTGCCATTCTCCCATCCTGCTCAGGGAAGCCTTCCTGTGGAAATTCAGAGGAAAATCCATCTTTTTAAGGATACAGCCAGGGTACTGCTGACTCAGGTTATGCAGCTGACTCTGGTGAGGACTTGGAGTGTAACACACAGTCGGTGGAAAATATCCCTTTCCAAATGTGGATCCAACTGCTTTCTTCCTCCACATTTTTCCTGCAGCGTTTGGTGGATGTGGAGGACGAGTCTGCCTTAGGTTTCTTCTCTTCTTCCTTCAGTTCCTGAACATTCTCAGCTCAGCCTTCATTAATGCTGCTTCCACTTGGGTTTGTGTTTGGAGCTGCGGGGTGAGATCTGCATTCCCTAAAAACCTCTCTGTGGTGCCCTGCAGGACTCTGGGTTATTAATTCAGGAATCTCACCCTGGAGTCTCCACAGAGGAATCTCTCAAGTGCAGAAGCAGGAGAAAGGAAGGTTCACCTTGCCCAGCTCAGCTCTCTGGGCTCGGGGCTGTGTTTTCCTCCTTCCCAGCGGTGCTATCAGTGTTATCCCACTCCAGGCACTGTTTATCCACCAGTTAAATTCAGATTTTTTCGCTGCTCGGTGCATTGGCTGATGTTGGCGTTGTTTTGCTGACAGACAAATACTGGAGGAGCCTTGAACTTTCAACCACCTTGTTGTGGCTCCTCTGCCTCTGTCAGTTCCAAGCAAAACAGAAATCCTTTAGAATTCCATAAACTGTATATTGCAGGCAAGTTTTATGAGTTTGAAGCTGAATTGCAGAGAGCTTTGAAGTTTAAGAACGACTATAAACAAGTCTTTATTTTTTCAGGTTTAAATGGAACATGCAATAATTCTAGTGTACCAACATCAACTTCAGAAATGCCAGATTATTTATTGTAAGTATGTTTATCAGTTGCTTCATCACTTTGGGATCACGTTTCAAGCTAAAAAATCATAATGTGCTGGGGATTTTTGCTGGACTTTTTGTGTTATTTGATAGAACTTTGTTGGGTGGGTGTAAGAAAAAGAGTAAACTCATCAGCTCTGCAGATGAATTGTTGAGACTAAACTTGATATCAAAGCTGCATTTTACCTCCTTAAGGAGTTCAAGGTTATCTCCTGTAAGTTGTTGAAGTACTTCAGGAAACATTTCGTACCTTAGGGGGGTTTGAAAGGATTAAACATCTCCACGTTACAGCTGGAAACTTTGAGAGGGAATAATCTGCTTTAATGTTGTGGAAGACAGGGCAAGGAAGGATTTGGGGTGATTTGCTAATTCTTGCCCTCTTCAGAGCCAAGATCATCTACATAAAGCAGTGAAATATTCTTTCCTGGGAGGCTCTAACCCCTGGGTTAGGATGTGAGTTGTTTCACCTCTTGACTCTTTAATCAGATCCCCTCGAGGTTAATTAAACAACTGAAGCCCAAAAATCCCTGTGAAGGAAGCCCAAAATCTGCATAAACCCAAACCTGTTCTAAACAAAGCTTTGGGGTGGGGAAGAAGTTGTGGCTGGGGGGGAAAAATTCCCTGTGCTTGTCCCAGCCTGGGGGTTGTTTCCATCAGATCTGGTTTGGCTGTGCTGGGAGGGAAGGGATGGAGGAGGAGGAGGAGGAGGAAGCTCTGGAGCAGATAAAGGGTTCTGGCGTGGTTTCTGCTTTGCTGGGCTGGAGCAGCCATACCAACAACCCCTTCAAGGTGACATTTTTAGGGCCATTCCGAAGAATTTGGGTGGCTGGGGGTGTTTTTTCTCTCAGCCACGTGGTGATCCCTCCCAAAAAGGGATACTGCAGCTCCTTGGGCCCTCTGCAAAGGAGCTGGGAGAGGTTTCTGAGCTCTTCTGGGAGCTCTGTGGTCTCACCTGCTGCTGTGATCTGACTGGTTTGTGTCCAGCTCCTCAAATCAGAAGAGCTGCCACTGCTGTTTGATGCTTCTTTATCCTGTGTGGATGGTTCTTTGTCCCAGCCCCTGGCAAAGAGTTCTGGAAGTTTAGAGCACTTACAAAGTTAAAGCACTGAAAGTTCCCCCTTAATTTGAGGCCTAAATTAGCTTTTCCATGTCCATGCACCCAGCTGGCCCTGCTGCAGCCAGAGCAGGGAGGCAAATTAGAGCCTTCGCCCACCAGAAGATGAGTTTTACCTTCAGAGAGGGCTGTAAATGTCAGCTTTAATGGCTTTTTGTTGAGCAGAATAACTTCCAAGAGGCCCCCAAAGACACGTCAGCTCAACCTGAGCTCAGGGCACATTGAGTGTCTCCAGAAGGTGCTGGAAATAGAGTTGCTGGTGGAAAAAAAAAAGGGAATAAAGCTCCTCACCGTGGTTTCTTGTCGTGCTCTTGCCACATAATCACCCTGCGAGCGTTTTGCAACGATGGCTCAATGCTTTTTGTGTTCCTTTAAAGACTCTTAGCACTGGAAGCATCGTATTCCTGCTGTTCCAATGCCTGGCACAGATGCAGAACTCCATGTTCTGCGGGCCAGCAGGAGTTAGAGAAGCTGTGGCAGCGCTATCTGAGTGTCCTCCTACACCCCCAGCTGCTCCCAGGCTTGGCTGTACCTGCCCATTCCACCCCAGCTGGCAGAGAGAGGAAGTTTTGGGAGCAAACATTGTTTGTTTTACAGGAGGTCAAGGCAACAATCCCTGGTGGTTGCCTCCATAATTTGCTACTTTACTGCGAGTCAGGATGAGAGGAAACAGCCTCAAGCTGTGCCAGGGGAGGATCAGATGGGATATCAGGGAGAATTTCTTCCCTGGAACAGGGAATCACCATCCCTGGAGGGGTTTAAGCCATGTGGATGTGGCACTTGGGGACGTGGTTTAGTGGTGGCCTTGGCAGTGCTGGGATTTGCTCTTGGAGGGCTTTTTTCCAGCTTTAATCATGGAATCCCAGAAGGGTTTGGGCTGGAATGAGCTAAAGCCCATCCAGTCCCACCCCTGCCATGGGCACGGACACCTTCCACTGTCCCAGGTTGCTCCAAACACTTCCAGGGATGAGGCAGCCACAGCTTCTCTGGGAATCCCATCCCAGTCCCTTTGCCACCTTCACAGTGAAGAATTCCTTCCCAATGTCCCATTTAAATGCTCCTGTGATCCTGAATTATTCATGACTTCGTTTCCAGTCACCTGGCAGGCTCAGCAGGCTACATCCCAGAGAGAGAGCTCCCCCCAAAACCAATTCCCCCCAAAACCCATTCACCAAACCCCTTTTCCCTGCAGAAAATACGCAGCCATCTCCTCCTCGGAGCAGCGCCAGAGCTACAAAAACGACTTCAACGCGGAATACAACGAGTACAGGGACTTGCACGCCCGGATAGAGCGGATAACCCGACGGTTCACCCAGCTGGACGCCAAGCTGAAGCAGCTTCTGCAGGGCTCTGAGGAATATAAGGTAGGAACGGAGCTAAAAACGCCCGAAAGAGCTCGTTGTGCATGTGGCAAAGCTGCAGTTCTTTGATCTGCTCCGTGTGGGCTGGGTCGGTGTCTGAATTCCAGCCTCGGGACTGGTGGGGAACGTGCACACAGCTGACAGCTTTGGGGAGCGCTCCTAACCCAGCTCTGCGCTGCTCCTTTTTCAGGCTGGAGCCACATCATGGGACTTGTTGACAAGGAAAGGCCTCAGTGAGACAATTGGTGTCCTTAGCCAAAAGCTGCTGGAAGCTATTAGTGTATCCCAGCCAGAAAAACTCATATTTGCACATATGGGAGCGTATCGGGGCTGGAGGGGGAGTTAGCACGGGGTCATCTGTTCCTCTGCAATCTTTGATCTTAATAATGCTGCATTATTGGACTTGTCAGAGTGATTTTTAAAGAGTTTTAGCTATTCATTAGCTTGAAAAAGTGAGTCTCGTCGAGGATAATAAACAGATTTTTACAGAGCACCTATTGTGCTAAGCACAGCTTCCTCCCTCAAACCTCCTGCCCTTCTCCTTGCAAAATTCCTCACTGGATTGTTTTTAGATCTTGGGTGAGGGGGAAAAAAATCAGTTGGGGCTTTGGAAATGTGAAGTATCCTGGAATCCAGGTGCTTGTCACAGGTAGTGCTCATGGCTGGGGAGTGGGGCCTCATCCTTCTGTGTCAGCTCCAGGATACCCATGGAATCAGATCCCATTGGATCTCCCCAGGGAAGCCAGGGAGGGAGCAGATTTTGGTTGGAATTTGGAGGAATTGCGTACATTGAGCCATCACTAAATACCTACTGCAGTAGGCTGCAGAACTGAAAATAATGCCCTGTTATTTCGTCTTTTTTTTTTTTTTTTTTAGACCATCCACGATCAAATTTTACAGGAATATCGGAAAATTAAAAAGGTAAGGGAATGTCCTTGGCCACAGAAGGCTTTTGGGTGGTGCCCCTGGTGTGACTGAAAGAGATGGGCCCTTGCCAAGAGCAAACCCAGGCTCTGAGGCAATTCCAGCAGATCTTTGTTCAGCTCCAGCCTGTCCCTAGAAGCAGATCAGAAAGGGTTTGGGGGGAGCTGGGAGCTCTGCACGGATCCTGGGGATCGCTGGGCCGTGGCCGGGGCACAATGGGTGTGTTCGGTCAGGGCCTTTATCTCCAGGGAAGGAACAGTTCGTGTTTCAGATGCACAGGCTGAGGGATAACAGCAACCTCTGGGACCTGGGGGCTGCTGGCACACGGGAGCCGAGCTGGGATCGGTCTCTGGAGCTCTCTCCCCAGATTTTTGGGGTGTGGGGCACATAAAATACCTTAAGTTTCAGTATTTTTATGCAAAGCATCCAGACACCATTTGGGATTGGGGGTTTTTCCTTTATATAAGTGGATAAGGTCCTGAGCCCTGTTGTCCTGAGGGATTTAGGAGCTCTTTGAAGAGATTCCCTGCATGTTGGAAGTTCATCTTTGTTCCAGAGGCTCTGAGGTGGGGGCAGAGGGCAGGCAGGGGTTGTTGGTTGCCCAGTTAGGCTGAGCCTGACTGAGGTGTGCTCCTTCCCTGTGATGGGGCTCCTGGAGCTGGATAATGCTGAAAAGGGATTTTCTTCTTGGCTGTTTGATCAGAACAGGACTGTTTTAAAGAGGGGTCTAAAAAAGCTTCTTTCCTTGGACATATCCGTGGTTTTAAGCTGGAAGAGGGGAGGTTTAGGTGGGATATTAGGAGGAAATTCTTCCCTGTGAGGGTGGGGAGGGGCTGGAATTCCCAGAGCAGCTGTGGCTGCCCCTGGATCCCAGGAAGTTCCCAAGGCCAGGCTGGATGGGGCTTGGAGCAGCCTGGGATCAGGGAAGGCGTCCCTGCCATGGAATGAGAGGATCTCTGCATTCCCTCCAACCCAAACCATCCCATGACTGATTCCATGATCTGCTCTGTGCTGTCGAGCCCACCTGGGGCTCAGCTTTGATTTCTCCAGAACCTTTCCCACCTCTGCATTTTCATTTTCATTTTCTTTTTTGTTTGTTTTGCAGACAAACCCCAATTACAGCCAAGAGAAGAACCGCTGCGAATACCTCCACAACAAACTGGCCCACATCAAAAAACTGATAGCAGAGTATGACCAGCAGCAGTTTTAGCTGCCACTCACCCCTGGACTGGGTAGGGCAAACCAAAATCCAGTCACCCTGGACGTTACGTTCCCTTTTATACACCCAAAATCCCTTTCAGAGACGAGCATTAATTCCTCGTGGTTGAAGAACTTGGGGATGACTTTAAGATGCCAGATCTGTCATGTCCACGTCCAGCACTCTCCTCCCGAGTTTTTAAGCCTCTCTGAATGTTGGAATGTAACAAATGGATAACAAAAAAACAAACAAAAAAAAAAAAAAAATTCTGCTCATTTGAAGCCAGCGTTTGACACTTAAGGGAAAACTTGCCTAAAGTGACCGAAGCTCCCAAAGGTTAAGAATCTGTAGTTTTCATGGATTAAAAGTTTGGCATGAAGTTGTAATTCCCCCTGGCCCAGCTCCACATGGGTTACAAATTGTCCTACAAATGGTGAGGAACTGGAATTGCTGCTAGGACTGTTTGCAATGAGAGCTGTCTGCTCCCGGCTCCGCGGAAATACACCACGTTCCCTGCGCTCTCCTTGTCTGGCCCTGCTTTGTCATCCTCGGGGGGTGGTGGTGGCAGCACAGGGGTCCCCCGGGGCTCAGCACCTTGGCCAGGGCAGAGGTGGATCCCAAAAAAAAAAAAACAAAAAAAACAACCCCCCCAAAACCTTTTTTTTTTTTTTTTTTATCTGCTTTGTGCGTTTGGGTGCAAACCTTCTGCCCAGTCTGCCCAGTTCACCTCCAGCTACCAGTGCTGGGAAGATGGAGACCTGTCTGTCTTTGACTTTTCTAATTTTCTACCAAGGCAGCCAATTTTATTAATTGCTAATGAGACTATGGTCTATTTTTGTATCAAAAAAAAAAAAAAAAGAGGAAAGAAAAAAGCATCTTTTTCTAAAACTGTGCCTCCCTTTTCCTTTTAGGCCAAGTGCTTGGGACCCTTTCCTTGCAGTATTACTAAAACTTACCCAGAGTCACCCAGAGGAGTGACTTTATTCCTTGATCCATGAGCAGAAGGGGTGGGGGGTGCTCTGCTTTCTCCTGGGATATTTTTTTCTCTCTCTCTGTGTGTGTGTCTTTCCAAGGCAGCAGCAAATCCTTGTGAGAGCAGTAAGGTGCTGTTTTCCCACGCGGATCCCTTCCACTGGTGTGCTTTATCTCAGCCAGCTTCTCCCTGCAGTCCTGCTTCCTGATTTTTTCTTTTTTTTTTTTTAAATTCTTTACTTTGGATTGAAGGGAACGTTTTAGAGTATGGCCAGGGTGTGAGAAACACTCCAAAAAGCACAAAGGTGTCCTTTAACTCTGCTGTTCCTTTCTTTCTCTCCCCTCTCCCCTTTTTAATCCTGCCAGCCTGTGGGATTTGACTTCTTCCCGCTTCCGTTTATCTCAAAGTAAAGGATTCCTTCCCTGTGGAGTCTCCTTCCCTTGGAGGTTGCACTGAAGAGCTTTTCACCCTTTGAAGGAGAGGAATGGCAGAGTTAAGGAGGGAAACGCTCCTTTCAACAAAGAGTTGAGTTTTCCTCCTGCCCCAAACAAAACGTGGGTCCATCTGCTGTATTAAAAATAGGAGATAAAATTATTAATTGTTATTATTATTATTATAATTGCATTGTTGTCACACAGCCAGGGCCACTGCTTTTGCTTTGTCACTTTATTCTGAGGTCTCTCCTTGTGCATCCAGCGCTCAGCAGGGCTTTGCCATCCCCTTCTCCAAGGGAAAGGTGACAGCCAGAGGGGCGCGGTGGCCCTGGGAATGCCACGGGAACGCCGCGTCTTCGCTGCTCCTGAGCCCCCAAACCCGTGGAGAAGGAGGGTGGGAAGAGATGCTCTGCGCAAGGAGCGCAGGGGGAGCACCCCAGAACTCCCCCAGGGCATTCCTGCTGGGAATCTCGGGGTAAGGAATGCTCCGCTCCCGTCCCTCCCTCCCCGCATCAAAGCCGGAGGTCAGGGAGCGTTCGGGCAGCTCCACCTGCCTCTGGTGCTTCTGCAAAGCGCTGGGAATTCTGCGGGCAAGGAGCTTGTGTCTGGAAAAGCTCGTGCTGCTGCTCCGCGGGGCCCGGCCGGGAATCCCAGCCGGGAATTCTGGCAGCAGGGTGGGCGCGTCCGGGGCCGTGGGGGTCGGGGAGGGGGCGAGCAGGACCCGGGGTGTCCCAAAGCCCCGGCCCCGCTCTGGGACCGTCGCGGCATCGCCGGCCCTGCCCGGCGCCGGCGTTCTCGGGTGGGAAAATGGAACTGGCCCGGTGCTGGGGCTCGGTGGGGGCTTCGTTCGGCCGCGGAGGAGGCGGAACTCGGGATGGCAGAAGAGGCAGCAGCTACAAACCCAGGATGAGTAAATTCTTCCATGGAAACACTTCTCCTGATCCTTAATATTTTGAAAGGAGGGGTTTTTTTTTTGTTGTTGTTGTTGCTTGGGGGGGGAGGGGGATAGAGATGGATCTCAATCTTTATACATCTGCTATAAGATATTTTTGCAAACAGAGTTGTATACAAAGATGTATTGTGTACATTTACATGTATATTCTGGAACTTCTAAAAAATTTGAATATAAAAAAAAACCCCTGAAAATATTTAATGAATTATCCAAACTGTGAGACCCAATTAGCATCCACCAACTTCCTGCTTCACTTTTCTTTTGGACTGTGTTAAAGAATTGTAGTCGAATCTGCCTTTTTTTTTTCTTTTTTTTTTTTTTTTTTTTAGAGACGACGAAGCTTAGGCAAAAATTTGTGCTTTTTGGGTTAATAGAAACCAGTTCTAGGTGATTAAGTATGATCTTAACTTATTGATACTGTGTTTTACTTTGTAATATTGTACTGTGGATAAAAACTATATTGAGCCATGGAGTTGGAGTTTACAAAAGAGCTTTTCACTTTGCCAAAATGTTACAATTTCAAGGCAGCATAGTCTTCAGCTTTCCTAATCTTTTTTCTTAAGAGCTAGTGTCCTTTTTTTGTACACTAAAAAAGCTGAATGCTGATTTTGCAACATATAATAAATTCACTGTATTGGAAAACAAGCAGACAATAAGGTTGTGGATTTCTTTTCAGTGCTTCTCCCTGCAAGGAAACTCAAAAGGGAAAGGTGATAAATGGCTGGCGTGGAGCTTGGAAGCAGGAAACGGGAAGGAACCGGGTCACTTGAGTGAGCTGAAGTGTCAGAGCAGGGAGTAGGTAAGAAAGAGGAGAGGGAAGAGGTGCTCGGAGCGGGCCAGCTCCTTGGAACGCTGCGCTGGGATCGGCCTCCAGCCCTGGCACGAGCTGGGGGCTTCCCACTCCAGCACCCTCAGGGGTTTTGGAGGAAGAGCTGCTTTGGAAGAGGCGCTGGGTGCCGGTGGCAGCCTGGAGGGTCCGTGGCCCTGGAGCAGCAGGAGGCCCAGGGATGCTCGGAATGCACGGAGGGGCTGCCGCAGGAGCGAGTCTCATCCCGGGGATGATGCTGGAGCAGGAGGTGGGGATGAGCCTGGCACAGACCCCGCCGAGCTCCCACCTCCTCCCACCCGGCTGAATCATCCCAAAAAAGCTCGGGATGCAAACGGCACCTGGGCTGTGTCAGGACTGGCCCTTGTCTTGCCGTCACCGTGGATTGCTCTGCCCCTGCCTTCGGCAGCATCCCTGGGGCTGGATGGAGCAGGCAAAATAAAATCAAGGATAAAACTATTCAGGAGTGTAATAGCCTTGGAATAGCTGCTGCTTTCCTGCTGCCTCCCTCCTGGAGGAGAGGGTGGCCGGCACAAAAAGGGCTGGAGGCCGCAGGTGCTGGCACTGCATCCCTGTGTCCATAACGTGTTCACTTGGGTTAAGTGCTGGGTTCGGGATTGTCCCTCCAAAACGGCAAACTACGGAGAAGGTGACAATAATCCAGGTCTCAAATAACGTTTTACAGCCTTGGTTTAATTTTTTAAAGGTGTCCTTGTCCTTGCAGCTGACACGGCAGCACCAGCACCCACACGAGGAGACACTGGTGGGACTCGGCCACAGAGCAAGAGCTGAGCCCAGGCTCTTGCAAATCCCCAAATCCTCCAGTTTTAGTCTCAGATGTGGCTTCTGAGCCAAGCTCTGCACCCCAGGGCCCCTTCACCCTCTGTGAGCTTCCCCGGGGCGCTGAGCGGATCCAAGGCCGGCTCCAGCCCCGCGGGGACGCTCACACAGGAAGGGTCCCCATCCCCTCCCAGCTTTCCTGGGGAATTCCTCCCAACCGCTGGCAGCTCCGGCGCTGCCCGGGGTCACGCATTGAGCTCATTAACTCGGAGCTGCCCCAGTGGAAATTTACTGGCTGCGTTTGCTGTGCCAGAGCCAGCCGGGCTCCTGCCGCCGCCGCCTCCTTATCGGCACCGCCAGGAGCCGGGACCGCCGCACCGGGAGCATCCCCGCTCTCCGTCTCCTCCCGGATGGCAAAACCGAGCCGGCTGCAGGCTCGGGAGGAGCGCTGGCCTCTGATAATTCACGCGTAACTCAGGTCACACCTGGGAAAAGTCACTTTGCACCACATCTTGCACAAAGTGCCCCTAATTTGGGGTCACGCAAGCGTGGGAAGGCCCTGGCCAGGTTTGAGGGATGCTGGAAACACGGTGACAGCACTGTGTGGGGGATTTTTTTTCCGCGTGGTTTTTTCCCCTGTGGATGTTTTTTCCCCATGGGTTTTTTCCCCTGTGGATTTTTCCCCCGTGGGTTTTTCCCCTGGGCACCTTTCGCTGCTCGTGGCTCGTTTACAGGAGGAAGCTCATTAGAATAATTTGTCCTCGCCACGGTCCGATGGCACTGGTCCCTCTCCCAGAGCAGCTGCTGCACCTCCAGCGCCGGGCACGACCCCCAGAATCACCCCCTGCTCCCTCCCTTCCAGGCGTGGGTCCGACCTTGGGCACGCAGCGCCCGGAGGGCGATGGCACAGGGAGAGGGAGGAGGATGAGGAGCTGCCAGCAGGGATAATGAAGGGCCAGAGCCTGGGATTGTGTTACACGAGGGGAAAAAACCCAACTGTGGAGGAAGGAAAACGTGGCAAGGGAATGCTGAGGCTGCTGCAGGGCACAAATCTGAGGCTGTCGGGGTTGGCCTCGACCTGTTCGGGGGGGGCACAGAGTCAGGACCCCCCAACCGAGCCCTTCCCAGCACTCGCAGCATCTCCGGCCGCTGCAGGACCAGCCCCTGAACCTGCTTATAATGAAGCACTGCGGAGTTTGGGAGCCCCCCGGGGGGGCTGCGTGGCCTGGATACCCATCCCGGGGCTGGAGCGGGGGGTCTGCTGGAAGCGGGGGGTGGGCACCATTGCTGGGGGAGCGGGGCCGGTCGCTATGGCTCCGCTATGGCTCCGCTGGCCCCCCGCCAGCCCCCGGCAGCTGGGGAGCGAAGGCACTGGGCGGCCGGCCCGGGCTCCCGGCCCATGGACGCGTTGGGCGAGCGGGAACAAGGGAGCCCCGCTCATGCGGTGCCGAGCGTGGGAGGAGTGGGAAGGGAGTGGGGGAAGGAACAATGGTGGGAGTTATGGGAGGGGGGCGAAAAAAAAGTAAAAAAATAAGGGGAAAAAAAAAAAAAAAAAGAGCAAAAGCAGTGGAAAAATACCAGTTCTGGGCCCCTGGCAGCGCTGCCCGGACCCTCCCCGCCCCAGGATTATTGTACAAAGAAATGTTATTTTTGTTTCAATAATTTGCTGAGGCACTGGCATTCCAGCGCGGGGCTCGTTTTGTCCTCCAGCCCGGCACCAAGGGATCATTGTTCCTCCATGGCCAAGGGGCCGGACGCGGGCCCCCGGCACCGCCGTGCCCTCCACCGCCGCCTCTCCCCGAGGCCGCCCGGC
Source organism: Callaeas wilsoni (assembly GCA_013398955.1). Taxonomy (NCBI): domain Eukaryota; kingdom Metazoa; phylum Chordata; class Aves; order Passeriformes; family Callaeidae; genus Callaeas; species Callaeas wilsoni. Next base: position 34,060 of record VWPU01019209.1, read on the forward strand.
CGCAGGTGCCCTCCGGGGTCGGTCCCGGTGGGTCCCGTCCCGCTGCGTGCCGGAGGGTGGGTGGCGATGGCAGCGAGCCCCGAGGAGCGGGGTGGGTGGCGGAGGAGGGCAGAGCTGTCCTCGCCGTGTCTGCGGGGAGCGAGGGTGGGGAGGGGGCCGGGGCGTTGCTCCGGCTCCGGGGGGCCCCTTTGAAGCGGGGCGGGCCATTGAAAGGCAGCGGGACCCCGGGGGCCGCCAGCGGGGGGGCGGCCACGACCCCTTTCTCTGCGCCGGCCCCGGGCACCCCCCGCGCTCCCCGGGCCCACATGGGGGGGGCGGCCTCACACAGGGGCCGGTGCCCCCCGGCAGCGCCGGCGGGGACCCGGG
>VWPU01019211.1:0-37040 GCA_013398955.1 Callaeas wilsoni
GTTTGCTTGGTGTTTGCTTGGTTGGTTAAGAATTGGCTGGGGAGTGGGGGAAGGAAAAAATGTCCAGAGTGATTAAAATGCAATGACTGAATTGCAGGCTGGTTCTTGATTATATGATATCTTAATTGAAAAATGCTATGGAGTCATAGATATGATGGTCAGAAGAAGCATTAATTAAAATACCTGCTTATTTCTGAGGGGGCATCATGACTTTTTAAAGCCATTTTTTGTCTGTCCAGTATCACCAAGCAGTGCACCACCAGATGGTCCAGCAGCAGCTGTTGCTGCAGTCTGTGTACCAGCAGCAGCCTGCCCAATCACAGTATCCTGCCATGGTATGTCACAGAAATGGTACAGTCTTAAAATATGGCCTGTGCTTGTAAATCTCTTGTGTAGATGCAGTTGGAGAAGTGCCTGGCTAGTCGTACTGAGCTGTGGACGTGGAAATAGCGTGCAGTTTGGCATCTAAAATCATATTTAGTTGGTGGGAAGTTAACCCAAACTAGGTTGTGAAAGCTTGTCTGGAGTGGCATTTGTGTATTAATAATACGATGGGATCTATCCCAAGTTTCATAAGGAGGTCTGTGCTCATTTGAAACATGCTTGGTTAAGGTTTCCAGTACTAGCCGCAGCAACAAATACATGTTACACAACCAAGTGACAGAAGACATGGATGTCCAGTTCTTGAAAAGCAAGAGAGCTAACTGCCATAGCCTGTTTCTTAAAGATCAGGAGAAATTGTCGTGAAGTCTCGTATTAAGATTTAAGAACAGAGTATGATGAAAACGTGATTAGCAGTGCTGCAGTAGCATATACTTGGGTTGCAATAATTACAAATACCTAAGCTGTAATAAGCTAGAAAAGAAAACTGGTCTCACTGACCTGTTGGAGCGGATTCTCTGCGCCCACGTGTTCTGGAGAGCGGTGGTGGTGGTGGTGGTAGGTGTGTCTGGCTGCAAGAGCAGAGCTGTTACTTGGTAGGAGAGATTCAGCCAGCCCGTGTGTGTTCTGGTAACCCAGCCCTGATTTCCCCAGGTGCAGCAGTACCAGCAGGCTCTTCTGCAGCAGCAGATGCTGGCTCAGCAGCGGGCACAGCAGGTGCAGTCCCCTGAATATATCACTTCTCCGCAAGACTTTGCACCAGCCTTCATCTCCTACCCCAGGTCACTCCCAGTGCATAGCGGAACAGTGGCAGATCCTCCCTACCCTACAAACAGGTGAGGATTGTGGCTCAGGTGAGCCCGGGGTTTACTCGTGGCTTACATTACTAATTGTGGTTAGCACTGCCAAATCCTTTCCTCAGAAATTACTTGCTTTGGTAGTAAGAGATTACTTAGAGCAGTTGGACAGTGGGTGTTCAGTGGTAAAGGATATTTTGGGAGCAAAGTGAGGCAATTTGTTAACAGATGAGACTGGTACAGTTTCTTAAAGTATGTCTTCCAGTATTTCTTGTTCATGGACTTAGTCCAGCAACTGACTGCTAACCACTTCGCTTGGGGTGGTCAGTAGCCTACGTTAAATGAGGTTATGTGCATATGAAAGGAATTTCAAACACCCTGTTAAGAGCAGCTTTGTAGTGGGCATTGATGTGCTAGGGCTGCCAACTCCTGTGCTCCGAGGTGTGACCCGAGTAGTAACATGACGTACACCTCCAAAGAGGTACAGTCGCTGAGCAGTGGCCCTCGGACCTGCCTTTGCTTCATAAATGGTAATAAATGATGCCTTTCTCATTAATTCTTGTGAACAACAGTGTATGTCATTAAGAAACCCCTTCCTTTCTGATTTAAAAATAAAAACCCTACAGATCTGTCCAGTTTCACTGATGTTAGAAACCAGGTTATATATTTAGATAGGTTCCTGTTAGGCTTCTTTTAAACTGGCCTTCAGATTTTTTGGCATGAGCTCTTAATGCACGTGTGCTGCTCGTGTGTAGGACTTGGCATTATGAAGCGTGTCCCAGATTTTGACTCTGATAACGAATCCTGTCATGTTTCTCTCTGTTTGCTTCCTTGAACTGACTCTACAGGTCAGGTTTTCCTGATGCTGAAGCGATTGCCAGTTACCCGAAGCAGAACATCAGTAACCCACCTGATATGTCAGGTTGGAACCCGTTTGGAGAGGACAATTTTTCCAAGTTGACAGAGGAGGAGCTGCTGGACAGAGAATTTGACCTGCTGAGATCAAGTAAGGGACGCTTGAAGGCTTACTTTGCTTCCCAGTAAATGAGGGCTCTTTGGTTGCTCAGCAGTTCCAACACCTGCTTGTCCAAGGACTGTGCAGGCTGTGCACAGAACATTCTTTCTGAGCATTTGAGGGCACAGTTGGGCCTGTCTTCCTTTCCTTTTCCTTTTTGAAAACGTGTGCAATAGAAACTCACCGTCTGAAACTGGTAGCTACTGGCTCAGTTACTGCAGAAATGGTAATATCTTAGCTCTTCTACACTGCTTGTGTCACCTGCATTGCCAAGAGGCTCTGAACAGCAGAGGTATGTTGTCAGATGGGAAGAGAGTTTTGGCTGCTTGCTTTATTCCTTTCCAGCTTTTTTCTTGCACACCAAAGCAGAAGATTCTGTGGGTCTGATATGTCCTTGGCAAATGCCTGAAAGAAAATTGATCTATTACATTATGTTAATGTTTTGTACTGTCCTTTTTGAGTGGCTACATGTAAGGGCTGATTTATTGTACTGATATGGCAATAGTTGAATAAACTTTTTCCTCGTGAAGTCAGTTATCTCCATGGTTTTTACTTGGAATTACTTTTTGTTCTTAATTGCTGAACACGTGCTTGTTAGTTGCTCTTCCTATAACTGGCTTTGTTGAGATCAGATTTATTAGTGGGACTTGGAAGATGTGGCAATGTTAAAAACAGATTGTGTACGCTTGGCTGTCTATCAGCAAGTTTCTTGCAATTAAAAGTACAGTAAAGTTGAATTTTGAGTAACTGAAAAAAATACCTTTGCCTTCAGTTGAGTCTTTTTCTTATTGGATGTGCACATTACCTGTTCATCCTTTACGAAAGTGACTGGGTGGGTTTGTGAAACCCTGGTTGATAGTTTTCCCTTGCATCCTGTGTGGATCGAATCAGACTCCTGTTTTTGAGATGGGAATGTAGCCTGCACACACTTTACAGTCAAATGTCTCACTGCTAGCTGGGAAAAACGGCTAATGTACTAGCTGAAATTAAGCATTCCTTCCAAATCCAAGATGAGGATTTGAATCAGTAGTAGAACTGAATACCTGTAAAGCATGCTCCTTCCAAATGCGGCCCTAAGTCTTTTGAAAGAACGCGCTCGTTCATCTGAAGGAGGTTAGTTTGAACCAGGGGTCAGCACAACACCCCCCACTTGCAGAATCTGTAACTGCTGGACTGCTGGCAGTACTTAAGTTGGATGAGATGGATTTGGTTAAGCCGCAAGTCTTGAACAAATGCAAGTACCAAAGAAGATTACGACCAAGGCACGTTTTGGGCTCAGCTCTTCGAGGTAACTCAGTGCACAGGAGAGCTGGATGTGATAACACACTTGATATGCTGTATCTGAAAAGTGAACTAATCCCAACAGCACAGCTCGGGTCAGTAGTAACCAGCATTAGGGATTTTAGACACTCACGTAGAGAAAATGCAGAAGTAACCCCAAATTACTCCCTTGCCAGCAGCACACTAGATGGCAGCCTTGTTTGTTCGGATAGGCTGCCCTACAGCTGCTCTGAGCTCCTGGGGCTTGGTATCCCTCCGAGGAGGGGGAGCGCTGGTGGTTTTTGTCTGTGTGTACATGTAGATGCACACTGTGACAGCCTTCAGAGACCTTTTAACTTGGCTTTTTGATACTGAGCGTATTGTGCCAAAGATCATATGAGCATATCTGGCGGTGTTAATGCGTTTGCCGCAGTCAAAGCAGAAATAGTTACACTTCATGTTGTCTACTGGTACTTTCTCAGACTTGGCTGGAGTAATGAGAGATCAGGAGATTTATTGTAAAATGAAGTCTTGTACCTGTAAAATTGTCTTTAACTGCATAAGACTTAGTGGAATTTCCTTAGGTATGTATTACGGTTGAAGGCTCTTTAGACGTAGGTTATCTCTTACGAGGGGAGAAAGGCTGTTGAGTACGAAGTAACTTTTTTGCCATCTAGAGACAAGAGAATTGCAGATGCAGATTTGATAAGTGGTTCTGCTTTTCTGTTACTAAAGCCAACTGCTGTCCTGTACTTCATAACTCGCATACTGTGGTGTGTAAGTTTATGTGGTGCTGAGTCATGTTCAAAACATGAATCCTTTCTTTCTCTTCTCAGAAGCCTAGTTTGTATTGTTGAGCTGATGCTTTATACATAAATTAAAGATGTTTCTAAATCTGGCAAATATTCTTAAAGCTTACATGTTTATGACAGCAACACCTAAGTAAATACACAAAGCCTTTGTTAGAGGATGAAGATAGTGCCACAATTTGTCAGGCTGGCATTACCATCAGGTTTCATGTGTTGAGGGGCTTATTGTCAGTGTGTGCAGTGCTGGATACTGCTGGAGCGATTAATCACTTCTCTTGTAAAAGGGGATCCACTTCCTAGGACAGAATGCATTGCTTCTGCTTAGTGAGTGTTTTCCTAGTGGAATGATGTTGGTTGCAGTAAAAGGTAATGTGCAATTGGATGGATTTCTGAACTGAGCACCTTTGTGCAGAGCTGTGACATGGAGTGACAGGTCAGAGCTCCTGGCTCTTGGTGTTTCTCTGTTGTTGGTGTTGCTGTGATCATCAGTTAGCGATGGGCCGGAAGCGACATCTGATGCTGCATTTCTGACAGCGTGATGAAGAAGTAGATGTCTTAAACAGCTCCTGTAACCACTTAATCATCTGTGCAGGATCGGGAGCCAAGAAAGTGACTCTGCTTTCTCACTGGGAAAAACCCTCAGCCCGGCTTTCATAGCATTGCACAAAGGCTCAGGATCACCCTGGGTGCTCCAGCAGGGACAGGTGTGGGTGCAGAGGCTCCCAGGCACTCTGCCTGTCTCCTTGCGGTAGGAAGGAGCTGCCTGAACTAGCTGTGCAGGCAAGAGCTGTGCTTCTTACAAGCCTTTCTTTGTCAAACCGTCCTGCCAGAGACTATATTCCTCCCTCACCCTGTACAATGCATAGCTTTGCATAGGTGTAAGTGGTGTAAGTCCTGCCATTTTTTATTTTATTTTACTTTATTTTTTGTTCTGTTTCATTTTGTTTTTTACAGACAGGCTGGTGGACAGGAGAGCATCTTCAGATAAGAATGTGGAGCCTCATGCTGCTCCACAGACAAGTCCTCCCGAAGATCCCTTTGGTTCTGTTCCTTTCATTTCTCAGCAAGGCAAGTTCCACCTGTGACATGATTACCTCGTAGCTGTGTGCCTACATACCTGTAGGTGTCCCTATCTGCTGAAGTATGCACAGCAATTCAGTGACCAAAGAATGGGAAAGGGCTCTGCTGTCTCCTAACAGCCCATGGCTTGAAGGGATGTGTTAGTGTGTTCATTACCTCCAATTAAAACCACTTGTGCATCCAGCTCCTGGTGCCCGTGGAGCTTTGGGACAGACTGTGTAGGGTGTGGTTCTGGTGCTGGGCCAGAGCCATGGGCATCGCTTGGGCAGAACCACAAGTGCTCTTGCTGAAGGCAAATTCTTTGCTAAGGCCAAATTTTGCTGCTTGCTTGTAGTCTGCTTCTGACTCACACTGTTTCTGTAGTTCAGTTGTCCAGCCAAGTGAAGACAGGAAGCTTCTATGCGTTTAATGCACAGTTTTGGTACAAGTTGAGTCAAACCCCAACATTTTATGTAATGCCTATACATGGGGAGGGTGGGCATTCATTATTGCTTTCCAGTTCAGCTTTGACAATGTTTACCTTGAATGGAAGTAAAAATAACGTATTCTGTGGGCATTGTGAGTGGGAAACTGCATCATCTTCCAACTTAAGCAACAGTTTTAACATGTGGTTGATCAGCACTTTAATATTTATTTTGGTACCTTTGACAAAGGAAAGGCTTGTGTGGTAGTTGAATGGTAAAAGGAGCATCAGTCACTTCCGGAGCCACTTAGGTTTTGTTGCGAGTTCTCATGTGCTAAAGGTGCCTTAGCGTGACTTGTAACGACTGTTCAATGGAAGTTCAAAAGCTCAGGTAACGTGCCTTAAAATAAATCAGCTGGGGTCAACCTGAGTTAGTATCTGTGTTTTCTTTCACTTCGATCTTGCATTCTTGGAGATGCTTTGCTAGGGCTGCGCAGTGCTCACAAGTGCTCCAGTGCTCCACGAGGGGAAGGGTGGACTGGGTAACACTGTTGTGTTCTGCAGAGCCTTTGGTGAAAATCCCATGGCTGCTCCTCTCCCTCGACCTGAATTCATTCTGCTTGCTTTAGGACTGTGTTCTTAGTTCGTGTTTTTGTTTTGCTCACTCAGGACAAGTTTGCTTTCTGTCACCTTACTCATGTTCAGTAGTTCAATGCCATGTCAAAGCCATTTAAATGAAGAAGGGTTTTCTCTGTAGGTGTTGTTTGGAAGGGTTTTCCCAGGCATCTTCATTCCAGAGGTTGCTTTGACTTAGAGGTGAGCCCAAATTCACATGCGAAACGAACAGGAATTGTTTACACTCCATTTAAGATGGGGGACCAGCAAGTACTTGGTCTCCTGCCAAGCATTCATACCCTTGTGTCCAGAGATTATTTTATTGCTTTCCTCACCTGAGATCTTGGAAATGCATTTGATTGCTGATGGTTTTTTTAGACGGTTATAATATAGCTTTAGATTGTAACAAATGTCCTCACTGTATTGTATCATGTGCTTTATCATTGTTACTTGGAATCCAAGCTCTAATCCTTGACATATTAAAAAAAAAGGGAGTTGCTTCTATTAAGGGGAGGGAAAATCCCCAGAAACTCCGTCATGACTGGAAAACCAGGCTGTTTGAGACATGTTGAGCTGGTTGTGAACCGGTAGCTGTGGCGCGGGAAAAAATTGTGCTTTTTTCAATAGCCTTTTTTCCTGTGGACTTGTAACTGGCATTTAAGCAAGAGTAAATACTGGCTTGGCTTCGAGGAAGGTATTATTAATTATGTGTTAACTGTGAATTGCACTTAGTAATCTGAATAAATCTTTAAATGTTAATATTCATCTTTTAAAAGCTGCTTTGTGTTCCCCCCCGAACTGTTCTCAGTAATGTCTTGAAAACAGGTGTTGCAAGACAGCTAAGAAAAGGAGAAAGCTGTTGACTTGGACATGGTTAATTTCTAGCTGAGGGCTTTCTGGGGCAAACTTGACAAATGTCCCTCCCTAGTATTTTGATTTCCACTTGTACTTAATGCTCTCGTGTGAAAGGTTGTTTCCGGTTTGTTCATTGTGATTGTGAAACGTAACTGAGAAATAAACCACCTGTGCCCTTACTCAAGGCATCCAAGGGCAGGTGACTGCTTGGCAAGCGGAACAGGGTTTTAATACCTTGAGTGCAATTCCGATGTTTCTGAGAGAGACTCTTGGATCTTGTTGAAGCACAAGTTTCATTTCCTTACTGTAATGTGTCTCGGGCCAAATGGGAAGTGTGTTAGCACTGTTAGCCCAGGGCTCTGACTACGGAGTTCTGACTTGCTGAATTACAATGAGATGACATGTTGACCTTATAAACACAGGATCTTCAAAGTAAATAAAATTGACTTTCTCGACAAGTGACAGTTCTTACTCAAGTTGTCTTCTACTATATTGGCCACAGTTCCAACTCAAAGGTTTGGTTTTTTTCTGCTTGGTTTTCCCTGCTGTGGCATAGGTCTGATGTATAAATGGTGTGCGCGCGCTGTGGCTGAGTGGAGTCACCCAGAGGATTCCTCCTGTTTTGGAGGCTTATGGGGTTCTCTGCTGAAAGCAGCTCTTCACTTGGTAATTAACTGATTGCCCTCACCTCTGGAGAGGTGAGCAGCAAGATGATGAATGTCGTGTGTCATCTTTGGACTCGCCAACATCAAGTGCTGGTAATCTGGCAAAGTAAGTGTCACCAAGTATGTTAATATGTGTCTGGGAAGGTGAGGCAAGGGAGCAGCAGAGGGTGGAATTTGGAAGCCTTCGATCGTCGCTGGCGAAGTCCGTGGGCTGCCGTGACTTGGGATATTCCCTGTGGAGCTCAGAGTGCTTTTGAGGCTGGCACTGCTGCAAGGGTCACCGGGAGAAGAAACCTCGAACTGGATGGACTATAGCTGCTTGTCTGTCAGACCTTCTGTGCTTATTCTTGTCCGGTGGGAATGGAGAGCCAGCAGCAGCACGTGTGTCCCTTGGCGTGCGCAGAGGGAAGGGAGTGCGAAAGGAGCCAACAGGTGTTGGGTTCCTCTCAGTCTGGGGAATAGGGAAGCACTGTGGAAGTTCTCGGTGTCTCTCACCCTTGGTGTGTATCCTATTAAAAGCGTTCTCACAAGTAAACTGGCTACCCACACTATTTTATGCCTGAATTTTTGTGGAAAATAGTAGTGCCTAAGACCTGAGATGACTGCAAAAGAAACTTGGCCTGGGAAAGAATTCCAGTGCTTGATCTGATAGAAACAAACCCTACACTGCAAACTTCTTAATGAAAGAGAGAAGCCAGCACGATTAAATAGCTGGCACTGGGGTAATTAGGCACTTGCCATGTGGAAAACGGATCCTGGTTCTGGAATGCCTGAAACTGGATGGTGACAGTGGAAAAAACATCTCCTGTGGTTAGCATTTTGGAATGGAAGTTTTTGATTCAAGTATGTGTTAATCAGCTTGTATTGTAATCCCTTTTGTTATTATCATTATCAAGTGCTTCAGAAGCACGGGAGAAACACATTTTGCGCTGCTCTCAAATGTAAAATGGAAGTGTCATGAAGACAGTACAGTTTGCTGGTGAGTTGTGCTCGGTGCCTTTGGTCGTCTTGCATTTATTCACACTAATGATTTGTGAGATGAAGCTGGGCTAGGATGGCCTTTTGCTTCCCTCCGCTTAATACTGCGATTCCCAGAAGGAATAAAAGAATTGAGGTAACATTCAAAATTAGGTGGATGGGCTGTGTGAGATGTCGGGAAATGTTGCCTGAAGCTGTTTCAGGCATTTGGCTCCTGTGGAGAATCTCTGTGAGCCGTCTCCTGGCTTGGATCTCGAGATTGGGTTCTGGTTCAGGTCATCTCATTAACAGTTCTGCTGAATGTTGTACAGGTCATGTGTGTTGTAGACGTGACCGCGTCACTCGGTTTCTGCAGCCTCCATGGGTAACCTCTTCCGAGCCGCTGCAGGCCTATTCTCTGTGCAGAGACTGAATAAAAGCGAGTCCAGTGTTGTAGCAGCTTCCTCCTGACTTCCAGACTTCCCACACTCGTTGACGTGGTGGTGTCTTCAAATGGTCGCTGCAGGTGTCTGTTTTGGAATAAGAGGGGCTTTGTTGTGTGGTGTGTATTGTCCCAGCTGTGTGGATATTGCAGAAAACCGGCCGGCTGTATGCCAGACAGCAGCGCCATGGGAATCACCCGGAGCCTTGGACACATCCCTGAGAATCCCCTGCTGCAGGAGGTGCTGCTGGGTGTGCACCGCATCGCAGCGGAAACGTGTGATGTCCTGGCAGGAACAGACGTGGGGGATGATTGTTCATTCAGTTCTTTGTGTACTGCTTCTAATGGGGTTTCAAACCACTGCAAGTTCTGTACCACGGCTGTGGAGCCCTGGGACCACTGTGCTGTCTGGGCCTTTAAGTGAGACATAGCTTGCTAGAATTTAAGATGAAATTATTACTATCAGACCAGAAGAAACAAAAAAGACTTGAGCTGCTTTTACAACTTGAAAAATGGTCCTGATGTTGACTGTTTCAGGATGCCCAGACCTGTGCGGTGATCTGGCCGTTGTACAGCATTTCAGGTTTAGGTAACTTGGCAGAGTAAGTTGGTATCAATATTTGTACTCATCGAAAGTTCTGCTGATGTTACTCTGTATCTTCTTGGCTTCGGTTTCAGGTGTTCCTAGTGCTTGCTGAATGCAGGTTCGGGATATTTCCCTGTGTCAAGATTAAACGTCAGTTATTCTAGATAGCACTTCCTAAGTAACCTGAATTTGTTCACCCATCAGAGGTATAAATGGTATGTCTGGGCTCTGCCAAGGGTCTGCTCTTTCTCCCCGAAATGATCTACTGATTTTTTAAAAGTTCTTTCAAATCTTGGAGCAGTCATGGGCACGTTGCATTATTTTTTTACATTGCACTTTAATCTCTGGAGTAATTACTTAAAAGAATGTCAGCAATAGCTGCCAGGCACAAGTGTGGTGTTCTTCCATTTTCGTTGTTCTTGAAAATAGAGGTGATAAGACGTGTAAATCCATTACAGTGTTGAGCAGCTGCTGCCCTGGCTGTTGTCAGAGGACTGGTGCAGATTTAGTTGCAGCCTGCCGGTAATCCTTGGGCTGACATGTGGCAAATTGTTATGAAATGATGGTGGCAGTATGTTCCCAATTCCACGGGAGCTTAAAGCTCTTATGGCCCACTCTTGGGCCACCCCTGCAATACCCTAAAATGAGGGACCAGCAGAAGGCATGTAATTACTGCAGTTGTTAGAGGGAATTCATCCTCTTATAATCCTGTGTCTCGAAAAAGAACATCAGAACAGAAGATTTCCTTGAAGATTGGGATCTTCTTATACGATTAAAGATGTTCCACCTGGCTCACGTTTGAGCAAAGAACAATTGTTCCCTACAAGCTACAAACCTGATTAGAAGTGTGGTAATCTGAGCAGCACATTGCAAACAGATGTTGCTCACCAGTGTGCAGCACTGCTGTGTAAATATGTATCTGAAGGTCTCTGCAGCAGTGTAGCTTGACAAGATGGCATGAAATCAACATAACACCACACTTCAGTTTGGAAATCTGTTTGGCCAGAGCATTCAATTGTCATCAAGCAGAGACTTTGCCCTTTTGGGGGATTGTTTCTGTGTGTAGTGCTCTTTATTTCTTTTGCTAACTTCATTAGCAGTGAAACAGGGGCAACCGTAGTGTAGAAAACCAAACTATTCCTATCTCAGTTTTAAAAAACAATAGTTCTAGGGAGGATATTGTTTCTTTGGTTGGGTTTTGATTCTTGTCTGATGCAGTTTTATCCTTGTTCCTGAGGCTAACCTGAAGCCACTGCAGCTGCAAAGATGGGTGCAGAGATGGTTTGTTCCCTCAGGATTGGCCGGGCAGGGCTAAAACTGTGCAAGATGAGTATCTTAGAGGAGTTTCTGCTTGGAGCAGGTGGCTCTGGTTGTTTCTAACCTCAACACACACAGAAGGGTAAAGCAAGATACTTGTTCTTTCCTGACACACTGCAGTGTGGGAGCAGTGACACCACCATTCTGGAAATACACCTTGGAGTAAAAGTGTTTTCTTCAAACGCACGTATTGGGAGCAGTTGCTGTTCACAGCGTCACCTGCTTTCCAGGTGATGCTGTCTCTGCAGCTCTGATGATAGTGAGCTCTTGGTGGAGGTTTTGAGTTTTAAGTCACTGTTGGGTAATTCCCAGTCTGTACATAATACCTAGACATTGGTTTCCTGCTGCAATAAGCAAGTCACATTGATAACTCCGGCGAGGAGACTGGAGAAGGAGGAATCCCAGCTAAAGAGCTAGAGACTTGGAAACCACCTTCAGAAACCACTGTGGAGCTGAGATGCAGTTATTGGCCGTGCTGTGATGGTGTTAGAACAGGAAGAAGTCTTCTTGCTGTGTCTTTGAGTGGCCTCAAAATGAAGATACTTTGGACCATGTTTTTTCATGTGCAGGGACAGACGCTGACAAATCCACACCTTAAGCTTCCCTCTCCTGCGGACCACCTCATTCCTGCCAGCGAAAAGGCCGATGTGCACTATATCCAGGATGCTGTGGCATTGTCCTCGGTGGAGCAGGAGCCCACAGCACTGAGCAGGGCCAGGACAGACTGCTGTGGGCAAAGTAAAAATGAACAAGTACGTCAGACTTTTGGTACTCTCGTTCGCTATTCAAGCACTTCCCGTGTCTGCCTCTGTCAGCCAGGAAGGTGCTCAGCATCTCCTTAAAGAGTGATTCAAAGCTCCAAGTACAGGAGGAAGTTACCTAGCTTCTGTGTTGCTGTGGATGCATGTCTCCAGCAAGAGGGATTGCTCAGTCAACTGTTCTGGCTTCATCTGAGTTCTCCTGGAAATTGTAGTTGTTAGACTGGAGAGAGGAAACCTTAGGGTGGAAAGGCTAGGTTGTCTTGGTGCTTGATTCCTAAGATCATTTGCTGTGTGTTGCCAGGAAGAATCACAGTTCTGGAAAACAGGTGGGTCTGTTGGGCTGCTGGAGCAGCCATGGTACCAGTGCAGGGAGCGTGCGGTGGGAAATGTCCTCTTTGCTGTGCCGTCTGTCTGGAGAGGTCTGGGGCTGACAGCCAGAGGCACCTCAGGTGGCCCCTTCAGCAGCTCAGCTGCTCTTGGTACAGGTTGTGGTAGAGGGTGTTCTGGTTCGTCGGTGCCCGTTACAGTTTGTTTTTCAGGGACTCTGACTGTGGCAGCACTTAACAAATAATATTTAAACCTTTTGGGAAGTCAGGTGTGTTAGATAACATTGTGGTTCCATTCTTCCTTAAAAAAAAAAAAACTTGCTCTATTAGTTGTTTACTGCGTATTGAGATTAAGTGCAAAGGTCTCACCATTCCATGGGACTGTAAACTCTTGTGGATATAGACATAGAGAAAAGGTTTGGGCCTTTTGTTGTGTAAATGGTGTTAACATCTAACCTAGAAGTAGCCCCTTTTTCTTTTAAATCTATTTGCATTTATGCTAACGTTAGTGTTCCAGTAAATATTGGAAACAGCAGGATTTGGAGGCTAGGGGGTTATGTAGCGCAATGTGAAGGCTGTACCTTTGGGAAATCTAAAGTAAGCAGCAAAATAATCCAGATTCTAATTTAGTGGGTAAAGCAAATATGTAACATTTAAAATTACAGTAGATAAGAAGCAATCTGACACCAGAAGGCAAGAAGAAACGGCTCAAAGCCTAATCACCTGATGTTTTTAGTCATTCTGGTCATCTCATTTTTAAATCCATACATAGATTGTATTGCTGCTGAATTTTGATTATTTTAAGTGTGACTGGAAAGGAGTGAGGAAGCTGATGGATGAAGAAATCAGCTGCTAATTCCCTCTAAAAATTGAAGAAATGGCTCTTGTAAAACTGGAGCATAGAAAGAAAAGAATCCGACTTGGCCTGGAAGGTGCATGCTGGTTTCCTTGCGAAAGAAGGAATTAGCTGAGAAAATATTTTGTATATTGTGAGAACAAGAGTTAGGAGCTGGATTCTGGCTGAAGATGATTTTTGGAGCAATCGCGGACGCCTGTAGCTTTTTCAATCCTTTGAATACATGGAGCGGGTTAAATGCCAGCGTTTGTGTAAGAAAGCCCTAAGTGGAAGACGTCAGTTTTGGTTGGGTGAGGTCAGGGGTCCTGTGCGGTGCTGTGTGTAGAGTTCTCGAATAACTGCTTGAACAGGAGCAGCCCCGGCCCGTGTCAGGTGCTGGAGATGTGAGAAGCTCGTCCCTGGTGCCAGGGTGCCTGTGAGAGCCTCCCTGGGCAGAGTGGTGCACAGGCTTTGGGCACACAGGTTTTGGGCTGTGGCTCTGTGCCTGCCAGGAGGTGAATTCTCCCTGCTGTTGCTGGCGTTACAGGCAACATTATGCACCCTATCTGTGGCCAAGAGGACATTTCCAGGGCAAATGTGCTTTACCCGGTGGAGACTTGAGTGTTTTGATTGTTGTTCTGCTCCTTCTCTTGCAACAGAAATCCAAGTCAGTTGTGCTCCTGAAAAGATCTCCCCACACCACAGGGCTCTGACACAGGGGGAAACTGGGTTCACTGAGTGACGAGAGCAGTGCCCAGTGCCACTGTGCAGCCTCCTCGGCTTTGCCTGCTCTTGCCATCTCTTTTTTGTACTGCTGCAAAATTTTTACTGCTTCCAGTGTTCCCAAGGCAACCACACCACAAAAGACTCATCAGTGAATTGTTCTTTCAGTTCTAGTTGTCAGTGAATAGTGGGGAGGAAGCTGGCAGAGGAAAACGAGTACATAAATTTCCTTGCCATAGAGAAGCTGAGCTGACAGGTCACATTTAGACACAAAACAGAAAGCACTGCTCTCAAACTTCATGAAAAGCAAGAGCTTTTGTGCCTCTGTTGCTGCAGAAGGTAGAAGGAGCTGCTCTCATGACTAGAGCATTGTTTGTCAGAGCAGACTAACAAAGCAGAAGCACATCCAAAAATAGCTTGTCTGCTTTAAAAAATATAATACAGAAAATTAAAGTGTTTAAATCCTGCTGCCTCCCGTTTCCCCAGAGAAGAGTGGCTGTATAATGACTGGGTTGGAAAAGCTGTCTCTAGAGATCAGCTGTGTTCATGAGTCCCTTCTGTATGCCCCCCAAATACTGGTACTGTATTTCCAGGCACCTTGTGCTCAAGAAGTAAAGCTGGCAGCTCTAACTTGATTTTATGAGTGTTGTTTGAAGTGTCAGATCTGATTTTTAGCTCATTTCCCTCCCTAAGTCCAGCATTTATTTTTGCATCAGCTCCTGGGATGTGTGGCTGTGGGGTGTGTGGAGTAAGTTTTGCCTTTGTGTGTTTTAAGTTTTCTTTTGCTTTTTTCTTTGGACCTGCAGGTTCCCCTGGGAAGCAAGTGGATAACTCAGCCAGCAACCAAGGAAATAACTTAGGGACCCCAACAAAGGCTGGAAAACTGAGCCATGCATTTAGAGATCCCCGGCCAGGGAGGAAAAGTGCAGAGGGACACGTGACAAAAGGTGGTGAGGAGTCAGAGAGTGATTTTGAATCTGATCCTCCTTCTCCCAAGAGCAGCGAGGAAGAAGACGAACAGGAGGATGAAGAAGCCTTGCACGGAGAGAACGGAGACTTCAATGATGACAATGATACAGAACCCGAGAATTTAGGCCACCGACCTCTCCTCATGGATTCTGAGGAAGAGGTGGAAGAAGAGGAGGAAGAAAAGCAGAGCTCCGATTCTGATTGTGACCGAACCAAGCAAAAATGTGTGGAAGCGCTCCTGAGCACTCGGTTCAGAGATGGCGTGGGCAGCAGTGAAATCACAGAGCCCAGTTCAGTGCCTATGTCCCTGCCTGAGGTGCCAAGCACTCCGATCAACCCTGGCCAAGAATTTGATGTGTTTGGAGCTGTGCCCTTTTTCACTCTGCAGCTTCAGGCAAGAGAGAAGATGGACAAAGACGTTTCTTCTCAGGTGGCTTTTCCCAGCCTAAGCCAAGAGCAGGATGACTTCGATGTTTTCATAAAAGCTCCCTTCAGCAAAAAAGTGCCCCAGCAAGATGGTCAGGGGTCAAGGATGGAGCCTCTGCTCTCCCCCACCTCTCCACGGAGCGTGGATATCTTTGGTTGCACCCCATTTCAGCCGTCCCTTCTCCCCAAGTCTGCTGGGAGTAGAGAGGACCTGTTTGGGCTGGTTCCATTTGAGGAGATCACAGGGAGCCAGCAGCAGCAGAAGGTGAAGCAGCAGCGGAACCTGCAGAAACTGTCTTCCCGCCAGAGGCGCATGAAGCAGGAGGTGTCCAAGAACAACGGGAAGCGCCATCACGGCACCCCCACCGGCACGAAGAAGGGGCCGAAACCCAGCTACCGCACCCCGGAGCGCGCCCGCCGGCACAGGAAGGCCGGCCGCAGGGACTCCCAGAGCAGCAACGAGTTCCTGACCATCTCGGACTCCAAGGAGAACATCAGCGTGGTCTTGACCGACAGCAAGGATCGAGCCAACCCTCTGCAGACGGATGAGGCTCTGCTGGATCCTTTTGGAGCCAAGCCCTTCCACCCGCCGGACCTGATGCGCCATGCCCAGCACCAGGGCTTTGGGGACAGCCGTGGGGACCACGGCACGGTAGTTGTGGCTGGCAGGCCGAGGCAGAGCTCCTTGCACGGGGCCGTTCACGGTGGGGACGGGCTGAAAACAGATGACTTTGGTGCGGTGCCCTTCACAGAGCTGGTCGTGCAGAGCACACAGAGCCAACCACAGCAGGCACTGGAGTTAGATCCCTTTGGGGCAGCTCCGTTCCCTTCTAAACAGTAGAGACTTCCAATGGGTTCCCCCCACTCCACCTCTCCAAGTCCCTTAATAAAGGTTTAGTGGAATCATTTATGTGGTGGAAATGCCAGGGGCCTGGGTTGTACGGCTTGTTCAGGTTGAGGAGGCAGTGGCCTGCGTGCATGATGGAATTGAAAATAATGGCCAATTCTGATTGCGGTCTTGTTGAGAAAAAGAGAAAAAGATCAGGAGTGTTGTTTTCTTATGGCAGGTGGCTCCCGGAATGAAACGAGCAATTGGATATGAATCTCTGTCACTGACTTGGGGCCCTGGGACATACTGTCATTGTGCACTTTGGTGTTGCCTTTCCACCCCTCTGCTGTGTGCCCCGGTGGAGCGGAAGAGGCAGGGAGCACGTGGAAAACGTTTTCCATATGTACAGGGCACTAATGAACTGCGGTGCTTCTTTGTGTCTCAGCAGACCTAAGAACCAAGACGTGCTAATATCCAGATTATGTGCTGGAAATAGTCAAGTCTTTGCTTCCTAGGTGAAAACTACCTTTATTAATCATAAAAATAAAGCAGCCACATCCTCAAGGGGCTGTGGCCAAGAATTCCAGAGCACAGCTATGGCTTAGGACCTTGCAGACATCTATGCAGCTGCAGAGATGAAAGGCAGATTATTTTTTTGTGTGCCTAAATGATCCATTTTTAATTTTTTTTTAATAGTAAGTGCCATTAATGTAAACTAGCAAACTGGAAATGTCGAGTCAAAACTAAAGAAGCAGATAATTTACTGATCCGTGAGAAGCGTGAATGTACGGGAGTGAGCCAGCAGGGACATGACCGGAGTTGCAGCACTTGGGAGACTCCTCAGCACACTGGAAGAGGGGCTGTCCTTGGGCACATAGGGAGTGTTTCACATGACTTGCAGAGGTGACTGTGAGGTGCAGCCATTGGATTGGTTTGGTTACAAATTGGGATTTGTGTCTGTTTTCCTCTTGGATTTTTATTGCAAGGAAAATGTGCATTCTCTCAAACCTGTTGTTTTGTTACCACAACAGTTTTATGAAATGACTGTAACCTAATGCTCTTTTAGGGTTTCTTAAATGCACTGAGCTTTGGAGAGGCTTCCTGCCCCGGCTGTGTTCCAGCAGGAGCTGGTGGCTGCCGGACCACTGAGCTGCATTTCTCCCCACGGAGCCTTTCGGGCAGCAGCCCTGCCCTGCCGCAGGACCTCGGAGGCGTGAGGAACCCCGGGAGGTGCCTCGGGTGATGGGAGGAGGTGTGAACACTGCCGAGTGCAGGGTTTCCTTCCTGTGGTGCGGAAGCTGGCGCTTTGTGTAGGCGGGACAGCTCCGCTGCCTGGCAGCTTGTCCCGAGCCACGGACACCGTCTGCAGAGCCAGTGCCTCTCAGGACAGCCCAGCCTGTCTGCCTGGGTTCCACAGCCATCCTCACGGGGACACACAAGGAGGTGGTTCCTCGGCCTGTATCACCTTTCTGTCCTGTTTCACTGGAGGCTGAGGAGTAGGTAGCTGGGTGTTTGTACGTGGAGGACATCACCCTTTGTGGCTAGGTGTCCTCATGTCCCCCCCATCACAGGTGAACTGAAATAATCAGGGTTGGGAGCTTTTTCCTCCCTAAGCCTCCTGCTGGATATACCGGAGATCTGTTATCCTGAGATCTTTGAGGGGGGGATTTGATCCCGTACAATATTCACTGAAAATACATTGAAAACAAATCACGTGACTCCTTTGGGATCAGTTTGAGAAAATGCCCCCTAGGATGCATGTGACATTGCTTCCCTTAGCCCTGGAATCCGAATGTAGCTCATAGCTATCCGTACACCATCACTACCTTCATCTTCCTCAGTTTCATTTGTCACAGGGTGTAAGTGGAAGATTCCAGCTGTGCCTGCTTCAGTGTGCCTTTTCCAGGCTTAGAAGTTAAGCCCTTAGGAGATTCAGTAGAAGTGTTTCAACACAGGACTTTCCAGGCTTTATTACTGCTCTTCTCACCTGTTTGGTGCCAAAGGCTGCAAGAAGCACGTGCCAATTTTTGTAGCATTTCTGACACTCAGGTTAACGATCTTTTTCCCTTTTTTTTTTCCTCTGTGCATGCTTATGTGAGCTGCCTTTCTCAATGTCCTTCAGAGCTGTTACCTGCCTGAAGAGCTCTTGGAACAGAGCGAGATGACAAATGGGGGGTGGACGCAAAATGAGAGTAAAACCGCGGTCCCAAATGTGGCTGGTTCTCACTAAAGCCACGCTCTTGCTGCCTTCCCAGTGGGAAAGCAATGGGACGGATTAAGGATGCATGTGGCGCCTGGGGCTTGGCTCCAGGACCCGAGAGGAGAGGTGGGGGCTGTTGGACACACAGGGAGGAGGCTGGGCATCAGCAGACCCAGTGTGGGCAGAAGTGTGAGCAGCTAAATTAAAAAGAGGAAATGTGTTCACGTGTTGGTGGTTCACCCGGAGACTCCAGGCTGAGGAGGGCTGCAGGGGGTTTTGGCAGAGGGTCTCTGTGGTTATATTGCAGCACAGCAAAGCTGAAGGGAGAGATAAGGCCAAGGCAAACTGCAGACCCCAGTGACTCAAGAGCTGGGATAACACCTCTGGTGCATGAGTTATGGCCCATATTTGCCTCCTAATGGCCTTAACAAACCTGGTTCTTCATACTTGAGATACCGAACAGGTTTTTGCGTAAATGTAACCTTCTCTTCTTTAGAGTCAGTTATTTTATCCTTTCTCACGGTCGATGTGAGATTGGTGCGCTCTGCTAAGCTGACTTTGCCTGGTGTATGTAGTTTATACACAACTGAACCCAAGTTTGGAGTTACTTTCAGCCACTATCCACTATTCAAAGGAGGTGAAATGTGTGACTGTCAGGGAATGGGATATCCTTTGCCTTTTTTTCGGGGTGTGTGGAGTGCAATGTGACATTACCTGAAATCAGGAAAGCTCTTGCTGCAGTAGACATGTACGTGCTGCCTGTGGTAGCAAGAGGGCAAAGTAAGGGGTTGACGTTCCCTTCCAGCCAAAAATCGCAGTGGATTTTTACAGCTTCTCCTTCAGCATGCTGAAGCACAGGCCTCCTAGGATCAGCTGCTGGAGAGAGCGTCTGTCCCAAGGTACTACGCCCTTAGTGGTTGTGGTCATGGAAAGAAAAACCAGGTAGTTGTGTTTGTCCGCGGACTCAAAGGGCCCCGAGGTGTGTAATTAATGTAACTAATGCTTTGGCTGCCCCGTGTGTGGCAGGGGCTCTGTGAGCACTAGCGCTGGAGGAAAAAGCTTCTAATCATTCTGGGTGTCCCAGTTAGTAAAACCAAGTACTGTGAAAATAAGTTGATATATTTGCTACTGTGAGAATAAGAGTTTATCTGGAGTTTTTTATACTATATCGTGTATTTTTATATATAAGAAGTATATATAAAATATACACATGCTCGCACACGTCACGTACCCCTTTGGAGTTGCTGTGGTTTTGGTAACCCAGCAGCCACAATCATGTTTGTGACTTGAGCGAATATGAGTTAAGCACCAAGGGTGGCTGCTGTGTTACTGTTCCATAGTGCTTATTTTGAAAGGAAATAGAGGAGATGGTGCGTACGGCTAAAGTTGTGACTGAGGCATCACCTAGTACTAAAGAGTATAGAAACTATTTTAAAATTGCTGGCATTCAACTTTTAAGTGCACTTTCCTGAACTACACTTCCATTTCTTGTTAGACTTCGAGTTTCTAAAGCTTTTTTGTGTACTACTAAAACGAGAACTTTTAACTTTTTTTGTGAAGCTGATGTATGTCATGAAATCCTTGGGAGTTGTTAAATAAACCAACCTGGTAATGGTGCCTTTGCAGGTCTCTTCAACACTGCATTGTAAAGTATCTGTGTGTAGGCAGGCGTTCATTTACTCTTTGTCAGCAGTGCCGCTGCTGCTGAATGATTTCATAGCTGTAAGCACCTGTGACTCTCTTGGAAGTGTTTTAAATAGTTGTATTTGCTGCCCAATCATCTTGCTGTGTCCAACTGGTTAAAAAGCTGTGGATGTGTTATTTTGAATTCCTTTGGTTTGGTCTTCCTTGTTAAAGCCTTCCTGCAGAAAGGTCGTGTACGGTTCCCAATGCCACTGCTGTGGGCTGAGCTCTGCACTTCTGCACACAACTATAATGTGGTTTGAGCCCCTCCCTGCAGTTGTTTACTGGAGCAGGTTTTTTGAATGCTCCTTGGTATTGATTTTACTCTTGGGTGAGCTGAAGTAAGAATGGCAATGGTCAAGAACAAATAAAGCAGCAGCAGGACTCTGTTAATAAAGAGTAGTGGTAGTAGGCCGCAAAGCTGAGTTCATCAGCAAATTGGTCTAGAGATTCTCCCACAAAATTCCCTGTCTGTGTAACCCACAGGATGTGGCACAAGTTCCATGGCTAAGCCATTGACATCTATTGTTTTACTGCATGAGATGCAGGAATGATGTTACTTCAAGGAAACAGCCAATGAACTGGAATTTATTTGTAGGTTCAGTATGTACATCAAAGACCATCATGCAGCTTGATAAATTGTGTCAGGTAAAAATGCACAGCTTGGCAAGCAGTTTCTTTATCTGGTGAAAACTGCTAGAGTAGTTAAGAGTTTCCATTAAAAAAATACATTAGCGAATGCTGAAGTCAGCATTATTTCAGAGCACAGACACAATTCTTTAGGTATTACTGTACACATAACACTGGAAACAGACTTTTATACTTGCAAGTTCCTTGTCAGGCTTCAGTAGTAGTAATTAGTGCACTTGAAACTTTCTTGGCTGTCAAGTTTAAAAAAGAAAAATCATAAAAAAAAAATCAGTGTTTACACTGAAAGACTTAAAGCTCTGGGAGCTGAATCAGTTAATGCAGAGTCTGTTTCTGGAGTTAAAAAAAACAGCAAAAAAGCACCAAAACCACCCTCTGACCTGAACAGACAGCACCCCTGTCCAGCACATCAGGAAGAGTTCGTATCCTGCCTCGGCATGCCCGAGGAGTTCAGGGGCCTATCTGTAAGCTTCCACCACCACACCAAGTCTCCTTGGCACACCCTGACCAGAAAAGGAGCCCTGCTCCTCTGCCTTAGCTCAGGGAGAGGCAGCTTTGGGTGACTGGCAGAGCTTGCCTGCCCTCAGGAAGTCGCTGCACAGAGCCAGCCTCTCTCCGTGGAGTACAGGGAAGCCCTCTCCACAAGGACACAGCCACTTAGGATTAGTCCCAACAGCATCGTTACCTGTAACCTGGAAGTCCACGGGATTTCAATGCTGTTTGGAAGACTGGCACCCCTTGAGCTTAACTGCGCTGGGCTCCAGCTATGCAATAATCAGTGTATTTCATGGCTCACTCGTGTTCATTTTATAAGAGATGGTTCCACAACATATCCTGAAACTCCCGACAGCCTTTGCACTGTGGCAGGATTGTGGCAGCAAGTCCTTTTAGGTAGCGGTGTCTGCGAGTGCACTATCACCCTGCACACACAGAAAGGCCAAAGGTCAGGAATCTGCATCCCCGGCAGGTTCACTGATTGCGAAACAGCAACAAACAGGGACACGCAGGCTTAGTGCTACTCCTGGAATATTTCGCAATACCGAATCCAGATTATTGAAGAGATCTAGAGAAATTTGTTAAGGAAGGGCACTACCCCCTTGGGGGAGGCTATTGGTAAGATCTGCAATGAAGAGAGAGGTGTGCTGGATGTCATGTGATCTTATCTCCCAGGGAATGGGAAAGGGCTTGTCCAGAGCAGGACACAAATCCACTGAATTCCAGTTCATGCGTTCCTGTGCCAATGCTGAAGCCTAAGCACGTGTTCCACGCGGAGGCTGAAGGATGGACAGCCCAAAGGGCTGTGGTTCGGATCCAGGACCGGCTCCCACACTTCCTACAATTTTACAGGCACGCTGTCAGGAGTGTTCTCCTAACTGAGCACACCGCCTGAAACCCTGGTGTCCAGGCCTGAGTACCCTTGGCTGAGCCATTTGTGTTTGCCAGGCAACAAAACATCCTGCTGGGATCTGCATGCCAAGATAGCTCAGCCTCCTGCTGTCCCGCTCCAGGAAGAGCTGTTTGGTACTTGACTGCAGAGCAGGAACGGGCTGAGAAGGAAATGCCCCTCAGATCCCAGGCAGTGCTGCTGTGTTTATCAAAGCTTGCAGTAACACTTTGTCCCAGCAAGGGGGTAACAGTCCAGGAGTCAGGGAAGAAACTGCCTCAGTCCTTGACAGCACTGCTCATCACGTGAGGTCCGGACCCTCGGAGTCACAAATCCTCTCGTGCTGCCTCTGAAATAGAGCAGGGAAACGAGGTAAATCACTGTGCCCATGCAGGTGGCAACCTGTCCGATTTCCACAGCATCCAGATTGATGCTAAGCAGACTGAAAACCTCACAAAAGCCTGAGGAAAAGGCTACTTAAGGACAAGTACTACTGATGGTTTGAGACTACTAAGATTGTGACACTGAGCTGGAAGGGATCTGGCAGGGCTTAGTCCAGCCTGCTCTAAAACTGCTCAAGAGCCCAGCAACTCCACAGAGCCTCATCCAGTCCAGCAGCACAGGTGAGCAGAGTGCCTGGCATCACATCCCTGCTTTTTATTTACAGCGAGCATTGCACCAGTCAGGACCCACTCCGGGGCAGCGACCTGAGGTTCAGGCCAGGATTCCTGAAGCCTGTGGTTAGAGTATCCTGTTCCCCGAGGGTGGCGACAGCCGTACCTTGGCTCACAAGTCCGCGCCGTACTCGGGGCAGGGCTTGCTGTGTCGGTACTGCATGATGTACACTGTGGACTGGTGCCACCAGTACAGCATCACCACTGCCAGGATGTGCCACACTTGGTGGCTCGAGCCGAGGTAGTTCAGCTGGCCTGTGGGGGAGAACAGGGGCACGGAGTTCAGCTCTTAAATTCGGCCACAGCGCGTGCAGTGCAATGAGCAATCGGTCTCCTGCGGAGCTCCACGATACCGTGCCCTTGAGGAGTGACAAGGGAAAGTTCTTTAACGAACTTGATGGAAGTTGTCTGCCTCTTTCTACTCTTTTACTCGGTATGGGAACACCGTATGGGGAACATGGTCAGCCTGTTCTCTCCCAGGAAGTTCAGGACCCGCAGCAAGGACTGTGACACCGTAGGAAGCTTAACTGCAGAAAAAAAACAGGCAGAAGAGAATTTCCTACCTGGGAAGTATCTTTCTGGAACCTTGGAAATATAGAAGAGAAAAGCTACAGCAGCGATGAAGTACATGACAACTACCCGTGGAGCAAACTCCTGCAAAAGAAAAGGAAGCTCTCCTATTCTGTTAGAAGGCAAACGCAGAAAAAAAAGCCCCTGAAAATAAAAAAGGAAAAGGCATGACAACACTGAATCTTCCTTCCCTGCCTGTGTTAGCCGTGCTCAAATCCAACGGGGACGCAAATGCCAAACTCTGGGAAAACCTGAGTGGAAAGAAACTTCTTTCATTCCAGCTTCTTGCTTCTACACGCAAGCTACTCAGTTCAGCCTACAGCAAACATAGCATCTGTCTGTAAAAGTCACCTGCCCCTCCCCTGACCCTGCACGGAACAGCCAGGGTGAGGGACACTGCACTGCACATCCCACTTAAGCTGGGATTGCAGCTGCTGCAATGGAGCCCATGGGACTGCTCACACTGGGTGGTCAATAACCAGCAACTCAGTCACCAGGTGGATTTTGTTTGCAGAATGTTGTGTTACCAGAAGTGGACCACTTTTCTGAAGTACGGAAACAAAATGCGTACCGTAGACACCATGCTGCTGTCCCAGGGGAAGCAACATGGGGAAGTGTGGGGGCACAACTGCTATTGATATGATTTTTAGAGGGTAAGTGTGAAACGTCCTGTATAAAGGCCACATCTATTTCCAAATGGTGCTCTGCCACATTCCACTGCAGCTCTGGACCAGGCTGAACCCTCACCCCAGGAAACAGCCATCCATCCAGGACAGCCCAGGAGTGTGCAGTTTGTGCGCACTATGAAAAGGAAACGTTCCCTTCAGCACCATCAGGTGTCCTTGGGTAACTGCAGCGACTTCAGGGGGGTTCATACTGGGGCACACTGGACTGCATTTAGCTGTCCTGGGCTGCTGCTTTCACAGCGTAATGCCAAGTGATGAAACAAACAGGAAAACAGTAAAATGAAAGAGCTCTTAGAGGGGGATTGTGTAGGAGACAAAGGGCTGAGCAGGTAAATGCTGATTTCTGCTGCCAACCTAGGGAACAGAAGAGGAGACGAATAATCATCCCATCATCCCAGTGTCTCCTGGTTGCCCTCTGGAGCTGTGGAGGTGGCCAGCGCTGAGCACTCATGCAGCTTGACAGCCTACCTCCTGCTCCACAGCCACGTCAGCTCCTGGCCCTCCGCCCTCACGAGGGCACGGTCTGCCCACACAGGCTGCTCTGTGCCCAGGCACAGACACACCTGGATCCTGCTTTCCTTCTCACCCTGCAGCTTTAGGGCAGCGCAGCGGAATGAAGCTTCCCAAGCTGTCTACTCCCTCTCAACACATTTCTCGGTGTTCCCATTTGGATCACATCGACCAAAAGAATTCTGTCCTTAAAGAAATTTTAACTCCACCTGCTGCTTCCCCATTGTTTCCCCAAGTGTAAGAGGACTCAAGGAAGATCGCAAGTGGAAAGCAAAAGGGAATCTTATTTCCTTTTTTTTTTACCTGTACAATGGATGCACCAATGCCACCATTGAGCCAAACCCAGTGGATGGTGGGAATGATTCCGTAGCCGGACACGGAGCAGAAGATGATGGAGCGCAGCCTGTGCCACTGCTGTGTGAGGTAACTGGGGTGGATCTGAGCAAAAAACACTGCCAGGATCATGGCCAGCACAGTGATCAAATACACCTGGCGCCAGTACTGAGGGCAAAAAGAAACAAAGGCAAGTCTGTGAGTTTCTTATCACGTGCAAAAGTCAGCTCTGGACAGAAAGTTTCAGTGACTGAGCACAGCGATACCTCAAACCTGTCCCTGCTGCCAGCACCAGCAGTGGGTCTGAATGCAGGGCCCTGTGTGTGTCAGCTGGCACTGAGGGGAAGAGACTCTGTTGCTCAGGGGCACCTGGCACCACATCCTTTATTCCAAGCACTTCCTGCACCAAACGTTTTCAATGCACCTGTGCCCCACCAGGCCACTTCAGCTCCTGGACAGCCATGTCCATGGCAGGCCTTGGGAGGGAACTCATTTACTCATCCTCTATTAAATGGAGAGAAAACAAGGTTGTTTCTGCCTCACAGCAGCTACTTCATGGGCAATGCCATTTGAATAAAGTACCTGTGATGGGACACATCACATGATCAGCCTCAGGCACTGGATACAGGTAAGACCTGTAAAGTTTCCCTGCCTTGAGAGAAATTTAAATATTTTCTTGAGGCTTGATCAACAGTTGGAAAGGAAAACCTGCATTGGCCTGTCTCTTCAGCCGGCACAGTTCTGCTGAGGTCAGAGGGACATGTTCCGGTTCCCGTCTCTGTCTCCCCACTCCTGTTCTGTCTGGACACCTGCACTGAAGCCCCTTCCTGCGGCCCCGTGAGACCACAGGAACTAAACCCCGCAAGGACACGTGCTCCTGACTCACGTTACTGCAGTAGAAGGCATAGAACACGCCTGACACGTAGCAGCCTAGGATCCCGATGGAAATTCCCGCGTAATCCAGGGCCATCCAGCGCCGGCTGGTCTTCTCAGAGCGGTGACAGCAGAATAGGTGATATCCTACTGAGCAAAGCATACAGACCTACACAGAGGGCCAGAGGAGGAGGGTTAATTACTTACAAAGGAGCAGAGAGCACAGCGAGCTTCAGCTCTGCAGCTGAAGCAGGCACCCAGCCTGTGACGTGCTGTGCAGTACACCTTGGTGCAGACACTTGTGAACCCTGCCAGCCAGCCATAAAGCTTTTCTGGCGGGGGGGAGGAGGAGCAGGATGCTGCAAACCATGATAACCAGTTGCACGAGTAAGAAAAGTGGGCTCGTGAGGCCGAGTGAGCTGACAGTGCTCCAGGGAGACACATCTGCACCAGTACAGGGGGATGATAAATTCCGCTGGGCCAAACTGCCCCAGGCGGAGCCCAAAGCCCAAATCTGCCCTGAATGCCCAGCACCCACCGTGTGCCTTTACTGAGGGAACACAGAGAAGTTTAACTCTTACACGCAGTCTGCTTGTTTGCTCCTAGGCTGGCTTAAAATCTTTTCCCTGAGAAGTGTTTCGTTCTCTGTGACCTTGTGCAGGAGCAGGGAGGAGCACTAGAGCAGTGCTTTCCCAGGCAGCGAGGGAGTTTTCCCCACTTGTGGCTGTACAAAGGCATCCTGTACCCTGCAGAGAGCACAAACGCTGCCTTTAGCTCTCTTGACAGTGTACTTCATAGGAGCTGCAGTGGCCTATCGGAGACACGCCTCAAGTCAGCAGTGGAAACAGATTTATCTGACAAGTAAGAAGTCTGGGCCACCAGCCATCCTGCCCTTCCTGACCATCAGGTCACGGCTCATCTCCGTGCTCCGGTGCTTGGCCCTTTCCAGCAGCACCTGGAGCCACGTCAGGCCCCCCTCGAACTGTGGAAGCTCTGAGAGACGGCCTGGACAAACGCACTTGTTTACCACTGACTCTCTCCTGTGCCAGCTGTGTTCCAGTTTTCCCCAGCTTATTCCAGGTCAAATCCGACCCAACCACAGCGGCGTTTACCTCGAAGAGCGATGCCACTCAAACCGCGCTGTCCCCGGAGTGACCCGAGCCCGCACAGCGGGAGGGGTTCGACTCCGCCCTGGAGCCGGCGCCCACCTGGAAGCAGAAGAGGCAGACGGAGCAGATGACGAAGTCCTCGCGGGAGGCGCCGGCCGCCGGCAGCACGGCCGTCAGGTCGTAGATGCCCAGCGTGAAGAAGAGCAGGAAGCCGAGCAGGTGGCTCCAGATGTTGACGGTCTCGTTGGAGAGGATGAAGAGGCTGAGGGAGGGGAGACACAAGGCGGGGCAGGCGGTGAGCGGCGGCGGGGGCGGGGGAGGCCCGGGGCCGCGGGGCGCGCTCACCTCTTGATGCAGAGGCGGGAGGGCAGGTAGGCGCGGTACCCATCGGTGATGTAGGGGTTGTCCTTCAGAAACACCGGGATCTGCTCGTACGTGTAGAGCCGGATGCCGCGGGGCACCAGCACCGGCCAGTACTGGTAGCTGCCCAGCTCGATGTAGTGCGCGCTGCGCAGCAGCTTTTGGTGCATCCTGTCCGCCGCCGCATCGGACCGCCCCAAGCCGCCCTCACGGGCCGGGGGCCGGGAGCGGGAACCGCGCCGGGAACGGGAACGGCCGTGATGGCGTCACCGCGCGGCGCCCAACGATGGCGTCACTACGCGGCTCCGCCTCGTGCTGTGCCTGCAGTGACCGCGAGGGGGCGCCCGAGAGCCGCCTCAGGGGCCCCTCAGAGCCGTCGGGTCCTCTCAGAGTTCCCGGACCCGTCAGGGCGCCTTGGAGTCCTCAGCACCCCAGGACTCTTCAGAGGTCGCTGACCCGCCGGAACGCCGCGGGACGCCTCACACGGCCGGGGCCCTTCAGAGCCCTGACTTCTGGGATCGCCCGGGGCGCCTCAGGCTCCCGGGACCCCTCAGAGCCCTCAGACCTCTGGGAGCGCCCTGGACTCCCCCGAGCCCTCAGACCTTTGGGATCGCCCAGGGCGCCTCAGACCTCTGAGACCTCTCAGAGCCCTCACACCCGCCGGAACCCCTTGGGTCGCCTCAGAGTCCCTAGACCCTTCAGAGCCCTCAGATCTCTGGGATCGCCCTGGACTCCCCCGAGCCCTCAGATCTCTGGAATTTCCTGGGACCTCTCAGACCCCTGAGGTGTCTTAGAGCCCTCAGACCCGTGGGACCCCCCGGGGTGCCTCAGATTCCCTGGATCCCCTAGAGCCCTCAGACCTCTGGGACCCCTCAGAGCCCTCAGATCCGCCGGAACCCCCTGAGGCGCCTCAGACTCCCGGGACCCCTCAGAGCCCTCAGACGTCTGGGATCGCCCTGGACTCCCCCGAGTCCTCAGACCTTTGGGATCGCCCGGGGTGCCTCAGACCTTTGGGATTGCCTGAGGCGCCTCAGACCCGCCGGAACCCCCTGGGGCGCCTCAGAGTCCCGGGACCCCTCAGAGCCCTCAGGTCTCTGGGCTCACCCTGGGCGCCCCAGACCTCTGGGACCCCTCAGACCCGCTGGAACTCCGCAGGGTCCCTCAGAGCCCTCAGACCTCTGGCACCCCTCAGACCTTTGGAGCTCCCCCAGGGCACCTCAGAGGCATCAGACCTCTGGGATCCCCTGAGGTGCCTTGGACTCCTCAGACACCTGCGGTGCCTCAGACCCCTCAGATTTCCAGGACCCCTCAGACCTGCCAGGACCCCTCAAAGCCTTCCGAACTGCCAGAATCCCCCAGGGCATCTCAGACTCCCAGGGCCCCTCAGAGCTCTCAGACCTTCACGACCCTCTGGGACACCCTGGGGTGCCTTAGTCTCCCCAGGACCCCTCAGACTTCTAGGACCCCCTGAGGTACCTTGGACGCCTCAGAGCCCTGGGGTCCCTCGGACTCCTCAGACCTTCCAGGATTCTCCAGGACTGCTCAGATGCTCTGAACCCAGCTCTGCTGGGGCCCACTCGGACCCTTCAGCCCTCTGAAAGAACAGAATGTGCCTTTGGGCCAGTCAGCTGTTCCTGTAAGGTAGGCCCGAGGCTGCAAACCTCAGTGAGAGAGGCCAGGAACACACATGCTATGTTAAACAACGCTGAGAGCTGTCATTGCCCATGGGAATTGCAGTTGCACTTTGCAAGAGCAATCTCTGGTTAATTGAGATCATGATTACTAGCATTTTAGGGGTTTCTCTGTGTTTTTGAAATATCAAAATATCAAAAATGTCTTAGTAGTGAGGCAGACTCTCCCAAAAGTTTATATTGCCTCAGGAAGAAAAGTTGTAGGTTGCTTACCAGCTGCTTTTAATGGTTTTTTTTGCTAATTAAAGAAACAAAACAAAACAAAACACCTCCAGCCAACCAAACAAAAAAATATCAAACAAACAAACAAACAAAAAAAACGTAGTGAGGGGAAATCAGTAATTCGCTAGGTATAATAAGACTTTTGGTTTCAAAGTTGCAGAGTTGCAGACAAGTGTGCCACCGGGTAATCCTGGTTCACCTGGCCCTCCCTGCCAGTCCTGTGCTGGGCAGGCTCCTGCAAAGGTCTTTGGTCCAATTAAACCAAACGGTGTGAGGCGTGTGTGGGGTTTTCCCATGGCAGAGATGTGTAATGTGAAGTAAAAGATGGGGATGATGGGAGTTTAAAATCCTCACTAACAGTCATGGCCAGGTGTTCAACAGAACCAGCTGTGCTATGTCACCCCCAGATTTGTGTTATGCCATTTGGTTTCCTAAATTAAGTTGGACTTGGTCAGCAGCAGCTCTTGAATATTTGTACCAATCAATCATTCACTGAGATTTCTTCGTGTTAGTGGCCTGAGAGCGCTGTTACTCCTGCCCCTACAGACCTGCTGGTAGCTCCTCCTCCCTCCTGCTCAGCTGCTCTGCCTGCTGGGTACCTTTTTCCCCTCGTGTAAGCCCAGAACCTTGGAGTTTCTCGCAGGAATCCTGTTCACAATAATAATTGAGCAGGCTTAGCTTTAATGTATTTGTTTGTGTTTCAACTTCCCGGGATGTATTTGGAGCCTGACCCAGAATAGTTCATTCCTATTTTACTTCGTTTATGTTTCCTATTCCATACTGTTTCTCCAGTTCAGGATTTCCCCTTCACGCAAGCTCGCTAGTAATAAAGTTAATAAGACTAATTTAGGAGAAAAGCACAGAGAAAACACATTCTGCAGGGAGATCCTCAGCCGTAGCTGTTGTGGCAGGAGGAGAGAGCCCCGGATCTCCGTGAGCTGGGAGAAAACTGTGTGCACTCCTGCCAGCTCCCGCTGACAGACCCAGGGATTTCTTGTTTGCTCCAGTGTCAGACCACTTTCATCAAGCCAAAGGGTGATCAGAAAGTTCATACCGAGTTAAAAACCTTAATTCATCTTAATTGTCCATTGTCTCATTAGCTTACTGAGAACATTATACCTGCAAAAAGCACTTTGGTTCTAAGCCCAGTGCGATTTAAATGAACTCCCAAGTGCATCAAGGGGTTCAGTCAGAAAAAATCTGCGCTGACAGCACTTTCTCTTTTTTCTAAAGAAGCTTTAATTGGCCGTTAAGTTAGAGCTTTGAAGCTTTGATAGGAGGAGTGTTATAGGTTAAATTAATAGGGAAAATTGAGAAACAATTAGGGCAGCTTTAAATTAATTACTTACACTATTTATTTTGAGTTTATTGAACAATTGTGTTGTATGTGTAAGGGATTGAAATTAGCCATCTGTGCGAGGTAGCTTTGACCTAAATTGACCTTCCTGGGTAAGTAAGTAGCTTGCCCTAATTCTTACACTGGATCTCGAATTTTACTGGCAGATAAGGTTATTTGGGAGGAAAGATGAATGCGCTTGAGAGACTCCATACTTTTCTGTTGGGACTGGAGTCAGCTGTGCAGATAGAGGTAGGGAAGGCTTTCAGAGGCGTGGCTGAGGAGCTGTCTGTTCGCTCTCCCTGCCTGCTGAGGAGCACACTGAGAGCAGGGAGTTCAGGAGGCAGCTGCAGGTTGTGCCCAGGGTGGAGGAATGGCCGGCACCCCCGGCAAGGAGCCGTGATCTGGCCCTGTGCCTGGCCAAGGGCTCGGGGCTCTGCGGCTCCGTACGGGTGACCAGGCACTCCGAGACAGAGAAAGAGCCGATGGCTCAGCAGGAAACTCCGGTACTCTGGGGATTCAGCCGGGGAAGTAACAAACGCCCGGAGAATCCTTTGTCCCGGGACCTTCCCGAGGCACCAGCTCAAGCTGCTACTGTGTGTCTGCACCACATTTAAATTACTTAGGGAACAAGAGGTGTGGGACTCCGCCACTGGAAACCTAGAGCCGAGCTGGTAAAGAAACCTGGTCGGACTGGGTGTGATCCAACAGGATCTGTTTGTGCCCTGCTCCATTTATGCTCTGGTTTTCCAGGGAGCAGCCGGGGGAAGAACAATGATCCCAAGCAAGTATCTCAAATGCTGATGGCAGAATGTAAGGAAACCTCAAAGTGGTTCGATTTTAAAACTGAAAGGGCGGAAATGTTCTCGGTGCTGAGTTTTGAGCCACTGATACTGTTTATTCCGCACTTGCTGTCCCTATCTGTAGGCGGCCCGTCCCGGCCGTGCTGCGGAGCGGGAGGAGGTGGGTGACGGCAGGACCCGAGGCACCCGGGTCGGGGTACTCCCCGCCCATGCCCGGCTCTCCCTGCAGGTGTCAGCCTTGCTCCACGCTACCTGCCGTCCTGCCGCCGCACCTGGACCTGCCTCCCGCCGCTGCCTCGTCATCTTCACCCTCATTCCCTACAGTTCGAGGCTCACCCCGGCGGGGCGGGGCCTTGCAGACCCCTGGCAGTGTGCACCGGGGTGGTGCTGGCGTTCCTAAAGTTGCCGTGGCTCCCAGTTTGATTCTCTTCTGAAGTGCCCGGGAAAATGCCTCCTCCCGAGTTTTGTTCCGGGGCTTTCCACGTTACAAGTAAGGAAATGGGAGGTGATCTGGGACTCTTTTTCCCGCTGTTGGAATCTGCTGCTCTGGGAGAATTCAGCTTGTTCTGAGTTTTCCAGAAAAGACAGATTAGTGCCCAGAAATTAAGTCTTTTATCAGGCTGCCTTAGTTAGGAAAATGCACCTGGGAGTGTTGGTGGAAGGCACTGCATGTCTTCCTTTGCATTGTGCCTACAGCAGTGTTGGTGAATAGCTCAGGGTTTCTTTGCCTGTGCTAAGCACAATTGTGTTTTCCCTGGGGACGGGAAGCAGAAGGCATATATTGGAATGCTGTGTGCCGCAGTTTGGCAAAACTTGTGGATGAAGTACAGGCACTGTTGTATGGCCACAGAGACCATGTCGCTGTTCATGTGCACGGAGTGTCCGTGTGCACCAGGCCAAGCGTGACATCAGGAGGGGAGATATTAAAGCCCCTTGTCATGTACAACCCAGGAATCCTGTCTCCAGTTCTTGGAATTAGCCACAGCAGCCGTGCAATGGATTCCTGGATGTTGGTATGCAGCGGAGTCACATATGAGAAACTAAGAATTGTAGCTTTGTGGGAGTCAAAGAGGCTTTGAAAGAGAATGTGTGTGTGTGTGTGTGTGTGTGTGCAAGAATAGAAATCCCAGGACAGCCCTGATCCACCAATTCCCTTCATGAGAGAACACTAGGAATGCAAATATCTTGTGTTCGATAACGACTTTAATACCAAGAAAGCTTGATTTCAAGGTTCTCCTCCCAGAAGGTCTTCTCTCCTCCCACTGTCCCCACTAGGAATTTGGTGGCCAAGTTCTCCGTGGTTTCCTGCAGCTCCTCGGTTTAGCACTGAGCAGCTTCCAGGAGTGCTGCAGACAGACCTGCTGACATCTGCGTGAGGGCTCGGCTCTCTTTCCTCTCCCCGTGGAGAGATGCCACATGATCTGTGCACTGAAGCGACTTGGTTTGGTAGGGCTCTTCCTTCCCTTTTTTTTTTTTTTTAATTTTTTTTTTCAGGGGGCATTTTTGTTTTTTGAATCAATCCCTTTGGCTTTCAGCTCTGGCTTCTGAATCTCAGCATCTGTCAGTGGTGCGATAAATTCTCTTCGGTGATAAGAGAACAGCTGCCAATAGCAAGAGCAGGGATGGCATTTAGGTTTTTTCCTGTTGTGTGAGCCCTTGCAGCCAGCAGAACGGCCCTGTGCACACAACGGAGAAGGCACCTCTCTGCCCAGCCCACTGTTCTGCTGCCAGTTTAGCAACATCTTTTCCCTCCACGTTAAGCAGACGCACACAAACAATTGCGCAGCATAATAGAGTCCTGGACTGAAAGAACTGGAAGTAATTGACAAATGGCTTTTTTCCGGATATGTTCTCAAGGTGGAAGTGGTATGGGGGCAATAAAGAATTTTTTTGGAGAACTTAAGGGATTTTCAGGGAAAGAGAGAAGCTGCTTTGGAAAGATTCTTAATCATGTGAGGTGGTTTTTCCTAGGACACCAGTCTGCTTCCAGTGAAACTGGTAGAGGAAAAAAGTCCTTTCTGTGGAGTCCTGAATTTTAGGTGCATCGGCTTTAGGTTTTTTGGTTTTCGTATTTAAAGGTCTCTTTAACTCCAGTCTGCCTATAAAATTTTATCACAGCTGGAATTCATGCCACAACAGAAGGCATTTGGAGACCAATTATTTTGACTAGAGATGTTTTGCTTCTCTAGTTGGGGTAAGTTTAGTTGATGTATTTATAATGAGGGTGAAACTCCAGGAACTGTGGACAACTTTGGTCCGTAAGGTAATTTTGGAGAAGTACGTGGGTTTGGGACTGGGCTAAAGAAAGAACCACAGTGTTCCAGGGGAAGTCCGAGGCTCCCCTCACCTGGCTGGAGTTTGACAGCAAATTTACAAAGGAGATTGTGTTTCTAAGGCACTTAAAAGTCAAACCAGCCTTTCTGTAAGGTCATCCTTTGGGTTTTGCTGTAAAGCTTCACTGGTGCTGATGGATATCTCCAGGTATTTGAATGTTGTTGTAAGCAGGACCACAGACACACCTTCTCATTTGGTTCTGATGAGGATTTCTGTGCTGAAATCAATCGGGCCTTTTCCAAAACTCCTTCCAAACTTTTAGGCTGCTTTTTAATCTGGTCTATGAAGCACTGCTTTAATCCCAAACAAAGCCTGGGTGTTGGCATTTGGGATGATCTCACTGCACTTTCTTTTGACTTGTTTTTTTGTCATCTGCCAAGATGAACACATGCAAGTCATGTTTTTTTCCTGTCTGTGTTGCTAAATGCTGCAATCTCTGCTAAGTAGCAGTGG
Source organism: Callaeas wilsoni (assembly GCA_013398955.1). NCBI lineage: Eukaryota > Metazoa > Chordata > Aves > Passeriformes > Callaeidae > Callaeas > Callaeas wilsoni. Next base: position 33,921 of record VWPU01019211.1, read on the forward strand.
TGTAGTTTGAGAACTGGGGATATCAAAATGGAGGTTTGCCTTGCCTCCAAAAATGCTCCAGAAAGATCCAGGAAACGGGGAGGAAATTATTATTTTGTTTGGCTCACTGCACCATGAGTATTGCTGCCTGCCTGTCAGATTGGGGTATTCCCCTTGCTACTTTGTTTGTCTTTGGATAGGTTTTCCTCAGTTGTTTTGATTACTAAAATTGGAATTCCATGACCTTCTGAAGATACACAGGTCATTTTCCGTCTCTTATCCTCATTCTCCGTCTAGCTTCATTAAATCATGGAGACTTTTAAGTGCCAAGGAGGAGGCCGTGTATTAGGAAGTGCTGGGAAGTCAGTGAAGAACCAAGTACAGTATAACAAGTCCTGGAATTGCTTTTAATCCCTTATTTTGTAATGTCTTGTGTTTGTCCACTTTTCATTCTAGTCCCCAGTCCCATCTCCATGTGGGCCTGGGAGACCTGGAATGCTCCTTTTCAGCTATTACTTGGACTAAGAATTCTCTGCAGAGAAGAGAGGGAAGGGAATCAGTAACCTGCTTTCCTACCTGATTTCTCCCTTTTTTCATCAAATTCTTTGATCATTTAATCTATTGCTTCCACATGTTTAAGCTAATGTATTGATTTTTTTAAGCTGTCAAACATTAGGCAAAGTCCACAGAAGATTGTTTCCCAGTGCTAGAAGCATCTGTTGGAATTTTCCTCTGTTCTCCAGTTGCACCCTCCTTGCCATTTCCTTTCACAAATCATGCTCTGTACTGTATCTCATCAGTTGTACAAAACTCACCAGCATGTCCCACAAGTGGCTGCAGAGCACTTGGATTTGACCGGTCTCGAGAATTCTGTTCTGCTTCTGCTCCTCCTTTCTCTGTGACCTCGGAATGACAGTAACCCAGTGTTCTGGGAAAAAACGAGGCAGTGATTGAACTCCTTGTCTGTGCTGTGCACGTTGAGCCGTGAGGAGTTAGAGTGCTGCTACTCTTGCCCAAAGCCCATCTTGATTCTGTTTCCTGTTTTCCTGCAGTCTGCTAAGCTGATGGATGCCTTCTGATGGTGTTCTGCCATCGGAGTGACTGCTGGAATGAAAGCTTTGTGCTCCGCAGAAGACACAGTGCTGGAGCCGCCGTTGTGTCAGCCTGTGCTGTGTCACTGGGAAGTGATCCTACCAACATGTGAAGTGTGCTCTTCCCCCGCTGAGATCTGATTCCCGACGACGTGCCAAATGGCAGGAGTGACTCCTGAAAGCCTGCAGATGATCCGTGCTGCCGGGGAGGGGTTTGGAGTGGGAATCCGAGAACAGCGTGGGGATGTGGAGCTGTTCGCAGCTCCCTTGCCTGTCCTAGGGCCATGTGTCATGGAGTGCCATCGGGCTTGGCTGCTCTGGGTATTCCTGGCAAGCTGGGACTTCTTTCAGCAGCCTCGCAAGGAGCTGAATGGCCGCAGATGCTTCCTCCTGACTGGAGCTGGGAGTTTGAAGGGCAGCTGAATTTGCTAATGTTGGTGCTTTGATGCAGAGTGTGAGAAATGGTGATGAGGCATGAGGCAGAACAGCTTGCTCGATTGCTGCTGGAGTGACTCCGCAGTGCTGACGGTAGTTAAAAACATGGCTTTGGTGCACAGGCTTAGTTAATATATAGAACTTGGAAGGCAGCTCGGAACAGCTATGGGCTCTCTCTGTCTGTCTCTTTTTAATAGAGTTGCTTCCCTGCCCAGAACTGCACTTTAATTTTCAGTCTCTTTAGGGTCATTAGAGAAGACTGACATTTTGGGAACATTTGTACAGTACAAGTATGAATAACAGTATCCATGCTTTTTCCTGCAAGGGGATGTGCAATGATGTCAGGGTTATTTCCCTGGTTTGTTAGCAGCGGTGACATTTTTGTTGCAAGTATAAAACATGGTGTTCTTTTTGCTGGAGAGTTAGTCCAAAGAAGAGACTCAGCTGGGACTAGAACCAGGACATACTGGACAGGCTGTGCTTTCTTGGGACCACAGGACATGATTTGGGTTAAGTTCCCAGAAGAACCTCTCCTGCAGTAGCAACGTGACTTTAACAGCTTGGCCCTCTCTTCTGCACATCGAGTAGGAAGAGCAGGTAACTCTGCCACCTGTGAGAAGTCTGGCTGGGCCTGACAGGACAGAGACCACACTGAACATGGCTGATACCTCACATCCGAGGTGTCATCCTGCTTGTGTTCAGGCAGCCTGGTCTGCCCGAATCCTCACCTCCTTGACTATCCAGAAGCTGTGTCAATGGTTCGGGAAGAGAGACCCCTTAGTTCCTGCCTGGCCTCGTTGGTCATGCTGCTGGAGGAAGCACAATCCTAATGGAAGCATGTCTTGCATGGCTTGCTGGCAGCTGGGAAGGGCTGTCGTTCCTCAGGTCACAGACAGACCTGCTGCTGCCAGCCTGTCTTGGGGTGATTCTGTGACCATACTGTATTCCCCATCGCCTGCTTGATCTCTAGTGTACCTTTAAATTGCAAAGGGGGGAGAGAGAAGCCGAGAGAACTCTTCAAAGCGGCCAGCTTGACCTTGCAACTAGAATGTTTTGCATTCTTTTCTCTCCCGATTCTGACAACATTTGGTTGGTTGGAGGACTTTTGCTTGCTAGTCTCTTCGGCTTTCAGCGGAGAAGGGACTGTGATCTGCCTCGGTGGCTTCTTTTCCTTTTTGGACTGTTTGTGGCTTGCTTTTCATCTGAGACCGGCTGTCATCTCCAGACCTGCTCGGCGGGACCCTCCAAGGGGGATCGTCGGACCCTGCCTGGCCGGCCCAGCCCAGCTCAGGACTGCAGGTTTTACCTACAGAAAGAACGCTAAAATCCATAGTCCTCTTTTAGGGGACAGGGGAGGGGGTTTCAATATCTTTTTTTTTTTCCCGTGACAGCGGGGGGACTCTGTTTTGTTAAATAAATAGTTTTTTTCACTTTCACTCGAGAAATTATTTTCCCGAACCCGTGGGGGAGGTGCTGCTGGGGCCTGCTTGCCTGGCAGGCAGGAGAGAGAGAGAGAGAGACGCCCCTCTCAGGTTGTTTCCTCCTGAATTTGTGTCCAAACTGGCACAATTAAAATTTGGCACCCAACGTGCAGCTCGAGAAAGTGAAAAAACCC
>VWPU01019218.1:0-22992 GCA_013398955.1 Callaeas wilsoni
GGGAGGGCAGGGGAGGGCAGGTGTTGATCCAGCTGGTGGGGTGTCCAGGTCCTGGAGCACATCTGTACTTGAGCTTCGTGGAGTCCTGGGGATACCTCAACCCCATTTCTGTGCCTGCTCTGTACTGTGTTGTGCTTTACTTCCAGAAGCAAGAACAAGGATGTCTGTCCTGGAAAAGTGCTGCCCTACCTCTGTATGTCCCCATCTCAATCCATGTCCTGCTCTTTCTCAGGGTGTAAGTAACAACAAACCTTATCTTCTATGCTTCTACAAAAGTAAAGGGGTCCTCTTTGAACCTCGTGACTTAGCAGGAGGTCTCCCTCACCCTTTTGTATTATCCATCTCTGTAAATAATTTTTGATTGATCCCAATTCAATTTTCCCTTGTATGCTTCATCTCTCTAGTAAGTAATAGACCGAATCTTGCCATCGAATTTTTTATAGTCATGCTTTTGCAAATTTATATTAAACCTGCTTTTGCTAATACCTTTGACAGTGATTCGTTAAGCAACCTAAACCACTTGTGACATACACTCCCCTTCCACCAGGTATGTGTACACAAGGTTGAGACCCTCCTGAGCTTTCTCTTCTCCAGGAAGAACAATTGCAGCTCCAGCTCTTCTATCATGTTCCAAATCTGGAACTCTGGCAGAAGTCAAGCTAGCTGCTTTTGTACAATCTTTATAACTTCTCTTATACAATCCTGCAGAGACAGTAACTGTAACCAAAACCTGTTACAACTATGTCATTAGTTTAACACATTGCCCTTGTCTAGACTTAATAACTTACGAGTTTGACTTTGTGTTAGTGACAAGTCATTTGAAAGTAAGAGAGGGTCACAAACCAGTAAGTTATTTGCTTGGAGAGAGGGCATTTTGTCAGAACAGATAAACCTCCATTTATTCTTATAAAACAAAGTTCTTGTTGCTTTAGTCTTTGCTGGACATTAACGATCTGAAGAGAATAATTTCCTACAGCTGTCTTGAAAACCTTTACTACATTTAGTGCTGTAAATACATAACTTGTTGGCTGAACAACACAATTGCACTTAAGACGTTTTAAGGTACCACACTGTAGGGGAGTGTGTTACAGCATTTCTAGTTGGCTTGTCTATAGCAAACTACATTAATAACTCCTAAGTTTACGTCATCTTGCACAACTGATATAAACAGTAGAATGCATGCTGTAACATTCAGAAGAGCCTAGTCTACTGCTTTTTTTAAAATAAAATCTGATGCACAAGCTAGAAAATTATTTTCATTGATACGAGATTTTTTAATTAATAATTTTTGATTTTTTAAAAACTCCTTTGTGGAAGACAGGTTGAAGAATGATAGTTCCAGTGAATTGAACCACTTTAAAATGTGCTTCCTATATAGCAAAAAGGACTCAAAAACCAAACAAAAATAATCACAAAATAAAAGTTTATTACTACTTCAAAACATTTCAAAAGCAGCCAAGACAGTACTAGAAAAAAAGAAAAATTAACACAGTAACAAGACTAAGGTACAATACTATGCAATAGCAATACATCTTTCATAAGATTTATAAACAGGGTATCACTAGTTTAGAAAACATCTAACACCACATTTGTGGAAATAAATTTAGAAGTGTATCCCCATAGTAATATTTTAGAACAGTCACTTAGAAGCAAGGAAGCTGAAACTTAGGCCTATTTGTTGCTAATAGTGTCAGTGACATTGTAAATGATCAATTTGATTACTGACATTTACAAATGAAGTGGTACAAAAAAGCAGCAAGGTTGGACATAATTTGAAATAAGTTAAAGCGCTTTTGAAGTAAGATGTATACACTTTCATGCGAAGGACTATGAAACAGGAGAACAGCAAACAAGAATTCTGCATTAAATTAAAACTGACCAAGAAAGAATATGGGAGAAGCAGTACAAGACAGACATTTGAACAAATATTAGATTCAAGTACAAAACCATTTACCATTTAAGTGCAAGGCTGAAGTCACAAATTAATGTTCTTTAAACTCTATTCCTAGACTAAATAAAGCTCAGAAATAATACTGCTTGCTTTCACTGTACACACATAGTTCCACAGCATATTGTAATAACATTTGGTACAAACTTGTATAAAGTTGATGTTTTAATCATTCGTTGCTGGTGCAATAGGATCTTAAAAATTATTCAGGAGTTTGATGTTAATAAGACAGTTAATAGTCCCCAAGGCAAAACACTCCAGTCAATATAGCTGTCAAACACATTCCCTTACATAAGTGTAACAGAATTAATAAGGTATTAAACTACTGTTCCTGTGGGACAATCAGTACAGCAATAAAAACTATTACTTATAGTCAGTATTTTGATTTTGTTACTCTGCATTTACTGGAGGATTGATGCCAAAGAAGTTGCAGAAATAAAACGTGTCCTTTGGTTCAAAGTACTGCTGCGATCACTGTTAGAACAGTGTCCATTTTTCAAGACTGTACTGGTTATTGGAATTGCTAATTGCACCACAACTGCCCACATTCTGTTTGTGAAAGTCTGTTCATCAGCTATTATCCCAGGCACCCCAGATTTATAGAGATATCTGCTCAAGGGTATACTTTTAACACATGAATTTAAGTTCAGTATTTAAAACTTACTCACTGAAATGAGATCAGAAATTTTACTGTTCTCAATAGAAACCAAAACTATCCTAATATCATAATCTCATAATATTTACGTATTTACTCTGCAAATGTCTCAAAAGAAAGATACTAATTGAAATCATTCCAACTTAGCCATGAAAAGTAAAAGCCAGGTGAGTGAAATTACCTTCTCATTAACAGTTTTCCAACCTCACCAGGAATATAAATGATAAACATACATATCAAAAATCTACTTAGAAGTAACTGAAATTACTGAGGCTCATAAGCGAAAGAATCCCTAACTTTTTCAAAGTTGATACATTTGTATCAATTGAACGACTCAGAAGATTAATCTTCAGTAAACCTTGCCCTAAAAATGGAAGATGAGTTGCAGTATACTGTATACAGCCACTCAACTTTAGGCCACCAGTCCTCAAAAATCCCCAATTCTTAGCAATGCAATGGGTGTGTTTTCTAGCCACTGTTTTTTTAAAACGATCTCAGCAGTGAAAGAGAAGCCATACAGAAAATAACAGAAATTTTGTCTTATATGCTTTATATAAAAAGCTTTATGAGTTTTAGAAATGCTTAAGGTTCACTTGAATATGTTTACACACAATCAGGAAAGATCTTGAATATTTATCAGTCAGGGGGTTCATAACGAGTATCTGTATATACATTGATAAGATACTACAGCTACATGCAATAGTTCAAGAAACCCAGATTTAACTCAGTAATCTCACACACCCTGAATCTAAAGTTTAGGTAACACACATTTTTTTAAAACTCCCCTTTTTTTTTTTCTATAAGTTGCTCTTAACAGATTAAAAAGGAGCATGGTACTTCATCAGCTGAAAAAAATAGTATGAATGTATCTTATATAGTTAAAATATCTTATAAATAGAGTTAAACTGTATAAGCATAAAAATCCAAAACCCTTACCTTACCTTCATAAAGGGATAAAAGTTAAGACAGCACTGCAACTATTCAAGTGAACCTTGTACCTCTGTTTTTGAGACACTGTGAAAGACTAGTTCACTCATCTTGGAAAAGGCATATGCAGGACAAAAAGTGGTGTAATTTCCTGTTCTCAGAATCATTGTTCTTTTATTTCTGAGTTTTTAGCCCATTAAAAAGGAGCTGCATTTATTAGAAAGAAACACATAGCAAACTGAGTAACTTAGGTATGCATGACAAGTTAAACACACGGTTTGCCAAGAGAACCTCAGAAGGGAAATAAGCATGAAAAGTCTGGGTTTATTCCTGTCTGCATACAGCAAAGTTTGGTTGCTGCTTTTAAGAAAAGTCATGAACTGGGAAGCTATCATCCCAGGAATTACACTCAAGTTAGAAAACAAAAGTGGGATTCAGAAGTATTTGCAAGGTATCACCCACTAACTCCTAAAGGCATAGAAGTTTGGCAAACAAGCATTTGCTGAAATACCCACTAATACTCACACTAATGAATATCACAACCACCTGAAATGTCAGTGCTCACAGGAGTCACACACCTGGAAGACACAACATTTTAACAGTTACCCCACAGCACCAGCCAAGTACTTGGAAAACACAAAGAACCATTTCCATTCAAACCAAAACAAGATCAAGAGTTGTCATATCCTTTTCCTGTAATGCAACAAGTAATCAGCTATCCACTCAACACATGCAAGTAGTTAGGAAGGCAGTTCAAATGATTCCATACAGAGGCTACATTCCATACACTCTGGAAAAACCTGGGCTTACCAAAATGCTTGCTTTGGAAGCTACAAATAGTTTACTGCGTAGGCATCTCTTAATCCTTGCACAAGAAATCCGTTATCAGGAAGCGCTATGGCAGACATTGCACTGCGTTCTACTGACTCAGTTTCAAGTGATTCTCGCGAAAGACAAGTGCTGCTCACGTTGCATTGATCTACTGAGCTGCACCTTCTTGTACATTTTGAGACCTAGAATGAAGAATCTTACATTCTTTTAATCTCTTAAGCCTGTGGGAAGGGAACAAGAAACAGTGAAGGATTTTTCTTGTTCTGCTTTTCTCCATAGTAGAGAACACAAAGTTATTAAAAAAAAATATTATCTAAAGTGATGTCCAGTGACATGGAAGTCTATAGCAATTTAAGGGACCTTGATGGGGCCAGGATTTCACACTGCATTTTTCTTCCATGACTGCCACCTCAAATATACAAACTGTTCCCTTTGGTAGCACAACTGTATTTATTCAGCATGTATCCTTTATAAAGGGAGAAGACTGGCTATTTACTTTCAGTACTTCATACTTCATACTTACAGTATGAAGAAGTTCAATTTCTAGTGGTTAAATTTAAAAAACAAACAAACCAAGACTTGAGGAAAGGTGCTGAACCCAAGAGGAAATCCAACCCAGACTTTTAAACATGTGTGTCCTGTGCCAGATACGGTGCAGTTACACCCTAATGTTTTACACAAAATATCCTTGTTATAAATAGACTAATTATCACTGTCTGATTTTTAAGCTGGCTTTCCTTTTTTCTTGGGTGGACCTTTGTAGCCTTTGGCCTTTCTTCGCAAGTTTCTCCGATCTACAATGGGTACCTCAATTTCTGCTTCCTCAGAGCTGCTGTCAGCAGCCCGCTCTGCCACTGTCTGCGTGTAGTGATCCGTCTGCTCTGTAGACTCTTCTGAGGGCTCTTCCAACTGGTTCTTCTGTGCTTCCTGTCCAGAAGGCTGCTGACAAGAAGCACCCTCAAGTTCAACCATTACCAATGAGCTCTGACTCAAGGCAGCAGGTGCCTCCTGCGAGTTGTGCCCTGCTTCCTCGTTTTGATCTTCTAATGAGGAAGGTAAGTTTTCAGAAGCAGATTCTTCTGCTGCTTCAGTTATCACAGAGCTGGGCAGGCCATTGTCAGAAGGCTCTTCCTTCGATGCTGAAGCAGCTGCATTTTCAGTGCTGGTCTTTTCAGATTCTTGCTGTTCTTCGGTGCCCTCCTTCTCTACTGATGTAACTTCTTCAGTCATTATTTCTGAATCATTTTCATTTAAAACCTATGCATGGAGGGTGCCAAAACAATCAAAAGGACAATTATTTGAAGGTAAAAGACACTGAACAACTACTGCCCCTAGCTAGCAACCTCAGAGGATACTTCAGCATTCAGTGGGTTTTTAATTCTACACACGTAACTTGACAAAACAGTCCTTTCCTCCTTTTTGCACAAGACTATTTTATGACCTGCATTTCATAACCAGAGTTGCCCTCTGATTTTCAAATTGTTTAAAAGAGTTGAATAATTTGAGGTACAGAAAAAGCACTCTGATATTAATCTCAAGCAAAAAAAATATTTTAGACAAATATAATTATCATTTTGCTAGTATATAATAATCTGCTTTTGCACTATAAACAAAAAACCCGTAAAACCTGTGTTCTGAAAGCAAAGGAATTTTAGCAGTAGCTAATTATTTGTCCACCTCATCAGGCAAGAATTGCTACATAATATAAGTGTGTGGCTTTTCACTCTTACTGAACCAGTATTTTAGTGAGAAACAGCAGTTTCATGACTGTCAAGGCAAACTGCTGCAAACATATCTTTCTTTTTGGGTATCACATGCATATAGGTCCCACTTCTGCACATTGAAACAGAAATGTTAGTGTATTCTCCTTATGGATTTACATCATCTGGCCTAATAATTGCTTCTCCCAATAATTTCATGCAAAATTAGGGGCTACTTTCTATCTGTTACTTAACAAAAGAAAAAAATCCCCGCAAGATACATACACTTTGAAGTAAAAATGACTTCACATTTTGTCTCAGTTCTCTCACCTTCTCTGATTCAGTGTCTTCTGGAGGTTTTGCTGGAGCCTCAAGGATTAATGGAACAAACAGAGTTACAGGTTCTTTTCCTTGATTCTCAGACAGCAATTTTGATTCGCCACTTGGAACTTCATTTACTGTCTCCCCTTCAGCCATGAGTGAGGTCTTACCAGTTTCTTCTGTTACCTCACCATTAAGAGGTTCTGATGGCATTTCCTAAAAAAAATAAATCACATTTGTAAGTCAAGATTATGCCCAGCTACTGTTCCCCAGCACTAATGGTGTACATGCAATCTAAATTTCCAGCTTAATGTGAGAAGCAGATAGCTCAGATATCTCGAATTGTGTACTAAGAAGGCAGAATTTAATGCATATTAGCTAACTTAGCCATCGTATTAGTTTGTTGTTGTCACCTGCCCTGAATTTCTGACCATAGCTTACAGTTAGAAGCCAAGACAAGAAGTTTTTAATGCATCTCGCATACACGCTGCAGTCATGCCTTGAACCCAACCTGCAGAAGATCCACTTTCTCATCTCATATCAGTAAGAACATAAAACCCTGAGGGCACTGCTAGGCAAAAAGAATATTCAGAAATTTAAATTCAAGTTGTTAGCAAGGTGAAGGTGAAAGTTGGATTTAAGCATCAAGTTTAAAGGCAAGTTTTAAGTGGAGAACTAAAAAGAGCCAATAGAAGTCACTGAAGCATACCAGCTATTGACTTCTTCAAATAATTTTTTTTTTTTTTTTTTTTTTTTTTTAAAATTAGAGGTACTGGGTCAGATCTCAACCTTATTCCAGTTCTCTGGAATTTCTTATTAGGAGAAATCAATGACAAAAATTAGGATGGTAGACAAGCCAGAAATTCACCTTACTGAAGATCTTATAAGCTCTATTGTTCAAAATACATACAGTGAAATATTACCTGAAACTAATTCTATACTAGCCTTAACTTCTCAGATACACTTCTTAATGAAGCAGTGGTGTGAAAAATCAAAGAGCTGAGAGTCACATGGAGCAAGGTAGCAAGGACCATATTTAACAGAAACTGTAGCTGTGTTCCAAATTTATCTGCTATTGCTATCCCATCCAGCTCACCTCCGTCTCACTTTGTTTCTCAGAGGGTGATACATGCATTTCCGCTTCTAAAACAGACTGGCCCTCGTTTTCAACAATTATTTCCTCATCCTTCTCAACAGTATCCACCTTAGGCACTTCTACTAAATCTTCAGAGCTTTCAGATGTGTGAGCAAGGAGTTCCGGCCTGTAGCAGGTATTAAGATATATCTTTTAGATTAATACATAATTTTGGTGTTCTCAGCAGGGAAATTCTTTCAGGACCAATTATAAAGTGCTGTAGTGCATGCTTGCCATAGGAAATATGAATCAAGAAAACTAAATGCATCAAAAAATGGCTAATTCCTCATTAGGAAAAAAAAAAAATCAACTCAGAAAATTGCTTTGGCAATTATAAAATTATATCTGTCTCACTTCCATTTTATGGGAAAGAAATCTGAAATTTCTCTAAGTTTGTTATTTTAAATTTAGAAGGTAGTGATGCGTTACATACTTGAAAGCTACAAAGGGTTAAGAAAAGCAGCAACTTCTTTTTCCTCCTACTCCCACTGTAGAAACAGTTTCAAATTATGGAATTATGAAAGCAACTGTATTTGTATAATCCTTGAAAATACAGATATTACAAAGACCATGACTGGAAAATAATTTAAGGCAATAAAAACATCAAGGGTGAAGAAGATGCCATTAGCTAGAGATTACATTAGCAAATAGCTAAAGATGAAGTGCTGATGCATTGCCCCACCACTGCAGGATAGTAACAGTAACTCAAACATTCCGTTCTCATTTTTGAGATGATAAAGTTTAGATGAACTGAAGCTATTACATACAAGCAAAGAAAAAAGTACATGCAATAGATTTACAGGAGTCTACTTTGTGATCTCATAGTAAAGGCAGTACTGGAGGGTTTTATCCTACATGCCAGTCTTGAGATGAAGACACTCCCCATAGGAAAGTCCACAACAGAAGACCCTGTTTCATTTGTTGATGTGCATGGAAGGAAAGAACCAAGCTGATATCCTGTTCTGTTGCCTTCATTTTAGCATTCCTCTTAGCTCTGCTTAAAAACACCATGTAACACATCTTGTGTAACAGCAACACCTCATTGGCTTAATTTTGCAAGGCCCAAAATTTGACATTCAGTATCAGGTTAGTACTCTCACATACAAGTTAGGCAATTAGTAGTAGTAACAGCATTTCTTAAAACTGTGGCAGCATTGAACTGTGCCACTTAACCTGTCGGAACCAGCTTAGAGCAGTACACTGGAAGTACAGCACAGCAATACAGTATCTGTAATTCCACAGAGCAATTTAAACACAAAAATTAGGCAGTACCTAGCTGAAGGCCTCAACTTCACACAGAAAATCCCACAACTAATTCTGTTTAAAGAAACCTCATGGAACAAGCTTGAGTGATTTCCTAGAAAATAATCAAGTTACCTTCAGTTTGTTAAAAGAGGCTTCAGGGGTTGAAGTGGGTTTCTTTGGAAGAGAATGAGAGGGAGACATACACATGGAGCAAGGTGGCATGGGCACAGTGTGTCTATGAGGGAGGAAGGGGCTATTTATTTACTTAAAATAGATATTCTGAATGGAAGCCAGTGCAAATTATTACTCCAAGCCCTGTCCTGTAAGAACTGCTATGGCACACAAGTGATACTGCTCTTCACATCCACATCTGATGATTGTTACATAGGTTAACATCATTTAAACTGGAAATGTTTTTGGGTTTTTTCAGGATGTTAGATCAGATATGTTTAAAATATTGTCTGGGCAAAGGGCTTTATTTCAAGACATATGGCAACCTATAACACTTGTTATTAGCTGACAAGGAGTAACCAGCTCCTCAGCTGAACAGTCAGACCATATTTTACTGCAATATATCAACTGTAACAAGAAGTCAGGAAGGGATACCTCCTCAAAGACCACACAAAGTATTATGGATACAAGTCCAGATATATTACCTCAAGAAACTATACTGTGAATACAAATATTTTTATCATTGTACAGATTCAGTTAAAACAGGACACTTAACCTTCACTGCTCTCTTATTATTTCTAGTATCTACTGAGCTTTCACAGGTACTACGTTTTGGTGCAACCACTCTTCAAATGATGTCTCACGTTTCTTTCTTCCTTTCTTGCATCAGACTTTACTTTTAGTAATTTTAAAATCAAGCAAGTAAAGTAGGAAGAAAGGAGAAGAAATACCAGTTGCACACTCTGTAGTTTGTGACTGCTCAAGCAACAAAATAAGAAATCAGTAAAAATGGGCTACTGGTACCTGCTTTTGGACACTTGAAGAGCATTTTCCTCATCTCTTTGGGAAGTTTCAAGTCCAGGTTCCTGTCTATTTTTATTTAGCCTCTGACGTTTTAAATGACTGCTTCGTGTCCAGATGGAAACATGAGTTATGTTAGGGTCTTAGGAGAATAACACACACACAAAAAAACAAACAAACATACAAACAAAACAAAAACAAAAAACAACAACAACCAAAAAAAAAAAAGAAAACCAAAATAAATTCAAGTGAACAAATTCAGTCTAAGATCTACATATACCCGCCCCACCCAAAATAGTTCATGGAAGAAATTGAGTGCCACTAAAACAGTATTTCAATGTGGTACTTTTTTTCTGAATAGTATCTGTACCAAGACTCTTAACAATTTTATCTGAATTCCTCTAAAAGGTTTGTGAGTTGAGTCTCAGCACCTTAGAGGAAAGCATGTTTTTATATTCATTTTACAGAGGAATTAAGTAAAATGGAAAGCTGTAAAATAGCCTGCAAAACTACTGATCTAGAGTAATTGCAATACTGATAAACAAGATTATTTTTACCTTCAGATGTGCTTGCATGGACATCTGTTGATTCTTTACCTTTTTGACAGTCAGCCTGTGAAACAAAAGCAAAGCTAATGTTATTCTAGAATTTCCTGAATTGACTAAAATAGCTTCATAATCCTACCTACAGTTGCATCTTTTTAAATCACTATTTAAGAGTAATGATCCTATAGAACAGCAGCTACAATAATTCTTAATTTATATCTAAGCCTTCTGTCTCAACAAATTTAATTTTTAAAAAAAACTATCTTTATGTCACGATGACTAGTTTTTCTGCATTTTCTTCTGGCCTCAACAGAGAAGATAAGGTTTGAAAGTGACCTGTCACTATAAACAATACTACCAAGATTTTTTCCTAACAGTTCCATCTACAACAAGTGTCCACATAATTCGATTATAGGAGCCTCTTTCTGTTTGTTTCCCCTTTCTGTATAAACCCAACAGACTACACTGTAGTGGTTGGCAAAATTTAATCACGAAGTCTTATTTTTATACTTGTATCCTATTCTATATTTTTATCATGACATCCAACAGAATACGGCAACCCATGTGAAAAATAAGAAAAAACAGAACTTGGTGATTCATCAGTAATGCAGTTTACATGCACAGTCAGCACAAGAGGCAGCTTAGGTCCCTCTCCCTACAGCTTTTTTTGTCTCCTGTTTCTCCACACCATGCCAATACCTTAATTTTTTTCTGCAAGTTAGCTAAGGATTCAGCACTTGGTACGGTAAAGTGAGTACAAGCTGTACACATTAAAATAAAACTATGTATGTTGTTTTTTGTTAGCTGCTAGTAGTAATCTGGAGCAGCAATTATCAGCATCTTAGTCCACTTTTCCAGTCTCACTTCCAATACTGAGGAAGAAGGCCGGCAAAAAGTGGCCCTGTCTACATTCTGCTATTTGAAGTAGTTTCAAGTGAGTATTAAATACATAAAAATTTGTAAACTAACAACAAATTATTCGAGAAACAAAATGCACAAAATAGACAGCACTAAGTAAAAGGTGAAAATTAAAGCTGGGGAATGTTTTTTCATGGTTTGGGGGAAGGTATTTTAGGGGGTACTTTATTTTCTTAGGTGGTCCAACCATTTTCAGACCATTGCAGAAGTGCTTATAGATGCTGTAGATGCTAATTATAGAGCTGCCAGCAGCTTTTACCTTTTACCAAGCTATGAGGAGTTGGAGCACTTTGGTATCTATTGTCTTTTCCTCTGGAAAAAGGCAAGAGGCAGGGCTTGACTTCTTAATTCATAGCAACAAAAAGCAAAAGAACTATCATTCTACTATTTCATTCAACTATATCCATATAGCTCTATAACCAAAACGTTAAGTTTTTAGATCATTTTGCTGATATGATCATTTTTGGAATGTATCTAAAACTCAGAGATGAGGCTAGAGACACTGTTACAAATGAAAGACAATAATAATTAAGAGTTATTACTTCCGGTCATCGAGAGATTAAAAACATCACTACTTTTCTGTCAGTTTTGCTTTGGGAAATATTAATTTTCTCAATTGGGAAAATTTCACTTAAATTTCAAATCTAAAGTTTAAATATTAATATCTGAGAGTATTTCTTTAGCCATTATTTCCGATTTTTAATTAAAGCACTGACTTCTACGAAAGCATGGTCTTGTCAATAATACAGATAGTCCTAAAGCATGCAAAACCATGCTCATGGTATTTGGAGCTATAAATGATTGTCAAGCACATTCTGTGTGGCTTCAGAACACAAATGAAATAAAGAGAGAGCTTCATAATATTCAATGACCCAAATATATTCATGACCACATGTCCATGTGTAGCTGTAATCTGGTTGCTGTATTAAATACATGCAAAGAAAGCTGCAGTCTTTTTGTATTGACAATGTACAACCCTCCATGCAAACTTCACATTAGCCGTTGTATTGAACTGTGACATGGATATGGACCTCTAAAAACAGCCACTCCACACAGTTTAATCTCAGAGACAGTTGAAATGCTCTCCCTTATGTAATCTGCTAGTAAACAGCTCAGATTGCAGACCCTGACAGCTGTGGCACAGGCTCTCTACATGCATGGGGAAACCCCACCTGCCCACAAAAAAAACCAACACAAAACAAAATAAAAAAACTAAAACCAAAAGAAAACCAAACAAAGCAAACAAAAAAACAAAACCAAACCCACCAAAAAAACCACCAACCCATCTTAGTCATTAGCATTACATCACCAGGAGGCATTACATCCACACAGAAAGTAACAAAAGCATTTATCTTTTATATACATTATGGCCAATTCAGTTATAATGATATGGACAAAAAAAATTTCTCATCACTTGTTTTTCAGTAACAATACAATCAAAAAAGAGGTAACACACTGTGTACCTACACTTAGCTGTGTTTCTACCTCAGTCCTTGGTCCACTTGCTTCAGATACTGCAGACTGACAAAAATTATCCTCTGCTTGCAAACTCTTTTCCTTCTTTGAGGCCTCTGCTGTGAAGATTTAAAAGAGGAAACAGGGAAAGAGAAAATTATAGTACCTTTATATAACAATTAACCATTTGTCCCGCTTTCAGCTGGGATGAGTTACTTTTCTTCCTCGTAGCTCATACAGTGCTGTGTCTTGAATTTAGTGTGAGATAACACATTGATGTTTCAGTTGTGCCAAATAGAGGTTACCCTAATTCAAAGACATTTCACTTTCTTAATCTGAGTGAGCAAGTGCACAAGACGCTAGGGAGGACACACATCCAGGACAACGGACCAAAGGAATATTCCATACTACACTGTCAAGCCCAGTATATAAACTGGGAGGAGCTAATCACTGCAACTGCATTGTGCATCAGTTCTTTCTCTTGGGTTTTATTTTTCCAGTTTGTTGTCTCCCTTTTCATTATAATTATTGTTACATTACGCTTCTATTTAATTTTATTTCAACTATTAAACTGATCTTATCTCAATCCAGAGGTTTTATGGTTTTTTCAGATTTTCCTCCCCACCCCACTAAGGGGGGAACGAGCAGATGTGTGGAACTTAGTTGCTTGTCAAGTGTGACGAAAGGTCTTCAAGGAAGACATTCCGTGTCACCCAGGCAAGAGGACCACCATGGAGACAGAGTGTCTCGTACAGGAGGGAGCTAGCTGTGCTAGAGATTTGTCATGACCCAAAGAATGTGCAGTCATATACGGATCTAGACAAAGTCCAACGCATATAACCCACACAGTAGATACTCGTCTATGTAGCACACCATCATTGTGTGCCAACCCACTGGCATCAATGATCTGGAGAGATGAAGTACCCACGGTGGATGAAGCGGTTTTCTGACTCTGGGAATACAAAGAAAATCTCTCCTCCTACCTATGGACTTGCCTCTCAGTTGTGAAAAAAAATCTGTTCAAAAAGTATGAAAAACAGCTCCAGGAGTTCCAGCAACAGAAAGAAGACAGGTTCTACTCCTCACCTGTACAGACAAGTATCTCAGGTATTAAGAGAGCGTTCTTTTGCACGAGAAAGAGGATAAAGAGAACACACCATGGTTTTTAAAATCCTGTGGCTTTACCTGCGGGACCACAGAAAGGATATGAAAAAATGAGATGGAAAATTCACTACTACTGTAGAGGCATGGGCATGTGAACTGCAAGGAAAAGCAATCACACTTGCAGATTCTTCCAGGAAAATGGCTGCTCCAGTCTCTGGCAATTCCCCAGAGAAAGTGGAATGGCTAATCTTACTCCTGATTCTATGGTAAAGAATTCTAATCCTTTTGCACAGTAAGTGGGTGGAGAATTTTATATCCAGTACTATAGGGCTCTGCCTCCTGTCAATGGAAGAAGAGGATCAATTAAGTTCACTGGACTGTGAGGATTCGGTGGCCTAGAATGTCAAACCCACAGGAGTATAAGGCTCTAATACACATTAGTGCACAGTGTACCATAACACCATCAAGCTAAAGACGGGAAGAACCCATTTGTATTTCTGGAGTGACAGGGGGCTCCCAACAGCTGACTGTATTGGAGGTTGAGACTACCCTGACTGGGAATGACTGGAAAAATCATGCCCCTGTGACTGGCCCAGAGGCTCTGTGCATCTTTGGCACAGACTATTTCAGGAGAGGATATTTCAAGGACCCAAAAGAGTATCATTGGGCTTTCACTATAGCTGCCTTGGAGACAGAGGAAATTAAGCATCTGTCTGCCTGGCCTTTTCTCTCAGATGATCCTTCTGTTGTGAGGCTGTTGAAGAATAACAGGTGCCAGTCACTACCACAATGGTGCACCAGGAGAAACACTGCACCAACTAGATTGTCTAGGAATCTTGAAAGTGATCAAAGACTGGCCTTAAAAGATTTTGGAATATCACTAGAGGAAAAGGTGACCCATACTGAAGAGGACTCACTGTGTAATAAATTACCTGAAAATGAGAAGCAATATGCCTTATTTACTGATCAGGAAAGGATTAGAGATTGAGTCTCTACAACAAGTCACTGAAGGAGAAGGTGAATCCAGTGAGTTTGCAGAGGTGAAGGCCATCCAGCTGGCTTTAGACACTGCTGAATGAGAAAAATGGCCCATATTTTAGTTCCATACTGACTCGTGTAGTGGCAAATGCCCTGTGGGGTGGTTGCAGCGAAGGAAGCAGAGCAATTGGTAGCACATAGGTAAGGCCATCTGAGCTGCCACATTGTGACAAGATACTGCTGTCTAGGTGGAGAACCTGGCTGTGAAAGCACCTTACACAGAGACTGATGCACCCAAGAAATGGACCACAGAGGAACATCAGAACAACGAGAAAGTGCATCAGGCTGCTAAGATTGAAGTGACTCAGGGGGATCAGAATTGTCAATACAAGGGAAAATTATTTCTAGCTTGGTGCACCTATGACACTTCAGATAATGAGGGATGAGATGCAAATCATGGGATGAGATGCAAATCACAGATGGACACATGATCCAGGGGTGGACTCGACCACGGACACAATTGCACAGATTATCCATGAATGCGAAACATGGACTGCAATTAAAAAGGCTAAGTGGTTAAAGCTTCTCTAGTATGGAGAATGACAACTGAAATAGAAATATGGGGAGACTGGGCAGATAGACTATATCATACTCCCCCAAAACACCAAGGAAAGTGTCATGTGCTTATAATGGTGGAAGCAAGCACTAGAGAGGAGAGAACATAGCCTGAACCCCATGCCACCACCAGGAACAGAAGGAAACCATAGGAAGGTGACAGAGTGTCCCAGAAATTCGAGAATGAGATAGCGGGATTAACTTCCTAAACAACATCACAGACAAGTGGGCCAAAGGCCATGGCATTGAGTGGGAATATCACACTCTCTGTCATGCACCAGCCTCCAGAAAAATGAAATGATACAATGGACTGTTACCCATTTATCCTGGAGCAGTGGATGGCAGGACCTTCAGACATTGGGACACATATGTAGCAGAAGCCACCTGTTCAGTAAACAGTAGGGAATCTGACAGTCTGGCATGGCACAGTCCAAACTTATACAGACTGTAGAAAGGGATAAATTTCCTGTAGTGTGCGTAAATACACAGGGGGAAACAGTCTGGGTTATTCCTGCTTCAGGAAAAGGCAAAATAATTTGTGGAACTGAGTTTGCTCAAGCACCTGGGTCGACTTAGCAGGTAATGCAGGAAGATGGGAAAGTCCATTGCATTCCTTATGGGGATTTGATTCTGGGTGAGAGCATCCAGTAAATTAAATTGCATGATGTTAATTGCCATACAACACTTTACACTGTCTCTGTCATGGTTATATGCCCATCACTGAACTGGGCACCTCACAGCACCTGTTTTTACCATTCTGAACTTGGGGATCTGAACTCGATTCCCATTCAATTGCCATATCAAGCGTATTACAGTAAAAATCACCCAGACCAATGAAGAATTAACTTTGTGAAACCAAACAAGTGCAGTGGTGCTGGAAGCAGAACTGGCTCCAGCAAGCAACAATCCAAATTGATGCAAAATCTTTTCTGCCCTGAAAGACTGTTACAACAGATGGAGCTCAAAGACATGGACTAAAGGAACTCAACAGACATTTTAGAGGGATGGCCAATAGACAAAGGCAATGATACATGTGTGTGATGTGTGAATACATATCAGAAGACAGGAAAGGTAATGGTGTATTGTAAAGAACAGAGCCTGGGCATGACATAAAAGATAAAGAAAATAAGGAGTGAATATCATCCCACTTTCAGGAGGGATAGAATTAATTTTCTTCCTAGTAGCTGGCACAGTGTTGTATTTTGAATTTAGTATGAGAATAATGTTGATAAAACACTGTTTTCATTGCTGCTGATTAGTGTTTACCCTGTGTCAAGGACTTCTCAGTTTCCCACGCTTTGCCAGTGAGCAGGTGCACAAGAGGATGGGAGGGACCCTAGCTAGAACAGCTGACCTGAACTGGCCACAGGGATATTCCACAGCACAGAACATTGTGGTCAGTATATAAACTGGGGACAGTTGGCTAAAAGGGGCTGATGGCTGCTTGGGGATTGGCTCAGCATCTGTCAGCAGGTAGTGAGCAGCTGCACCACTTCTCTCTCGGGTTTTATTTCTTTGGTTTTGTCTCCCTTTTCATTATATTTATTATATTTTTATCTTATTTCAATTTTTAAACTGTTCTTATCTCAACCCACAGGTTTCACTTTTTTTTTCAGACTCTCCTTCCCATCCCACTCGGGGAGGAGAGGGTAAACAAGCAGCTGCATGGTACTTAGCTGCCAGCTGGGGTTAAAACATGACACCATTCCAAATATGATCTCACAGGTCTCAGGACAAATAGAAATCTTTCTGCTAGTTTCTACATAGTCTTAACAGAAATCACTTTTGTAGAGTATTTGTTCAACTTCTATAAAGTGTTAGAAAACAACAAAACAAAGCATCCATACCTGCAATTTTGAGATTTTCCTTTTGCACTATAGACATAATAGACTTTCTCTGGAACCAATCTCCTCCTCCCTCCACTTGCCACAAAAGGTTTTTATCCCCAGGGTACTTCTCAAGGTACTGCTTACAAGCTGAGCAAACACAAGAAAAAACTATATTATAGATACTATATACTCATCTATACATGAGTTTTTAAAGTTTATCCGAAATCAAATTATTTTGCAATCTACCATCATACACAAACAACAACAGAAAGAACTGTTTAACAAAATAGTCGAGTCTGAAACAAACGATATTGCTTCACCCTACACATCCTTCTTAATTAATCCTTTCTTTAGGTTTAAATACGTTCCATTAACTTAAACTGCAAACACAGATGAATGGGATTTTCTTCTCTTTCTGGCACCCACTTGAGATTTTTGCAACTTCACTAGTCACTGTTCTTGCCACTTACAAGACCCAACTCAGGACAGAAGGGTTCTTAAGCAGAGGATGTAGTCAAGTGCTTTTTGTCACCCCACACTGTAGCAGGCACCTGAGAAAAGCACTCTCTGGGAGTGTTAACACATTACCATTTAATGGTTAATCACTGTTCACTTCTAGAATATTTTCTACGCTGCTGTCTTTCCATCTTTTTTCTCTCTGTACCTGTATCAAACATACAGGTGAAGAGGTATGCGTGCTTTGACATTATTCTTTGATAGTTGCTAGAAAAACTACCATTTTTCACCTGGTTCACTACTGATGCACAGTTTCAGAGCACAAGATCACCATTGTGTCATTTCTTGACTATGGAAATGAATTAGTCATTAAACTCTGCTCAAGTAATTTTCCTGGGTGAAGCCTAACATATCAGGCCTTATCAGATCCAGTGGCAGACTGTGGTGCTTGGAAAAGCAGAAAATTTCTACTGGTTAAGAAGGCCAGATAAAAATGTTCATAGAAGGAACCCTGGCAAATGGCCTAAGAATGAACATGCCTTGAGAAACAGGGCAAAAGAAGTGTGCTTCTCGTCTGAACACAGTCCCAAGGACATAGTTTCCAGAATCCATGTCATTTCCTACATAACATAGTCCTCTTAGGTTGCTGATGAAGAACCATATGTGTTTTCCTTGTATTTTAGAACTGTGCCTTCTGATACACAAGTTAAAGCAGAGCCTAGTATGTCCTCTTCACCAGAAGTTCAGAGCAAGCATGAATTAAACGACCTCAGGTGGGGTTTAGGTGTGAGCAAGAAAAAGGTGCCACAAGGCAGATATACATTGGATCCCACACAGAAACACCTCAGCCCATTCTACAGGCTTGGTGGGGGAAACAGGACAGTGGTAAATTTCACAGCAGCAGAAAGCCAACAGAGTTCAAATAATCTAGTTTTACATAGAGGATTAAAACTCAAATCAGGACTACTTCATCTTAAACAAATCAGGAATTTTAGCCTTCACCAAAGTGCAGAAAATTTAATATAGAACCTGAGGATGAGGCCACAAACATGGAGCTTCAATGACGATACTCGTTTGGACATGTAAAGAAAGCACAAAGAAGATCAGAAGAAAAAATTAAAGAGCTTGCCTGTATATATGAAGGATGACAGTGGATATCGTAGGCCAAGAGGCTCTTCTGTAAAGGAGTCCACAAAGTCTTCCAACATGATTAGCCCACAGTCTTTCCCACGATGTTTCTTTCTAACAAACATTGTGTCTAGCACTGGCATCTTATACTTCTGATGAAGAAGAGAGTGACAAACACTTCCTGAAATAATCAGAGGGAAAAAATATCCATCAGTATGGATGACATAACTGCATGCTGACTGATGTGCCACAGCATGGATTTTAGCATATTTAAATAAAGACTTTTATAAGTTATAAAAATTCCAAACTATTTTATAGGAAGTAAAAGTAAGTAAAGTTATGAACATAATTTATAATTTTATTAAAAATAAATAATTTCTATTAGTCATTGATTATCTTTTTTGGGCAAGCTTCATAAGGTTGCCACGATACATCAATAGAATAACATAACAGAAAAAGTCTGTAGTACCAGAAAAGAACACATAAGACAGAGAGGAAAGGCTCACTTTGAAATCTCACTATACGGCTCCATATGAAAACTATAGTAAAAATGAAGCTGAAAGATGGAGGAGGGAATAGCAGAAAACAAAATCATTTAATTACCCTTTTATGCTGATTAAATGACCTCTCAGGACAAATATGAAGACTAATTCAGTTTTTGTTTAAAGACTGAAACAATTATTCCAATTTTTTAAATGAAGACAAAAAAATACTAGGACATTTTACACCAAAATTCTCCCGTAAACAACATATTATCCTAAATTAAACAAAGATGGAACAGATGGTCACAACACATAGGTACTTCAGTATCAGAGGATTCCAAGGGTAGCTATGAACTCAGCAGGGAGAAAGGGATGGCATACAATGGCATTAAGACAATCCATTAACTAGCCAATCCATTTTCAGGCCCTTCAGTCAATCTGTGAACTGTGCCAAAGAGCTGCCCTCTTCTCTAGAAAGGCCAATGAGAAACAAAGTTGGCTATACAACCCAGTTAGTATTTGCAACCTTGTAGTTTTTAGGATCCCTGAAGATATTTCTTTTAGGGCCACAAAAACAGTCAGAGGGCTGGAGCACCTCTCGCATGAGGAAAGGTGAAGAAAGATAAGGTTGTTCAGCCTGGAGAAGAGAAGGCTCTGTTGTGAGCTAATTGCGGCCTTTCAGCACCCGAAGAGAGCCTACAAGAGAGCTGGAGAGGGACTTTTCACAAGGTCATGTGGTGATAGGATAAGCAGCAGTGGCTTTAAGCTGCAGGAGGGTGGGTTTAGATCGGATATTAGGAAGAAATTCTTTACTGTGAAGATGGTGAGGCTCTGAGGTTGCCCAAAGAAGGTGTGAATGCCCTATCCCTGAAAGGGATGTTCAAACTGTGAAGCTATGAATATCCCATCCCGTGTTCATGCCAGGCTGGATGAGATCCTGGTCTAGAGGAAGGTGTCCCTGTCCATGGCAGGGGAGGTTGAAACAAGATGGTCTTTATGGTACATTCCCACCAAAATCACTCTATGATTGTATTATTATTTTCATTTTTCAAGCAAGGGAAACTTGAGCAGAGAGGTTACATTACTTGGGTACCCTCTGGGATGCTTGAAGAGCTCCACCACTCTTCAAATCATGTTTACAGAGTGGTCTTTTTCACACAGGCTACTCATTTGGATAATACAATACACACTCAAACATGGGTGAAATTTTGAAAATGTTTTGAAAGAAAAACCTTCAGTTTTTGCTAACTCAAGACAAGCACAGTCCAATCCAACTGTAAACAATTGTTCTACAGAAGAAAAAAAGAATAGCTGTCAGGTATATCAAATTTCTTACCATTTTAAATAAATTTCGTAACTATGAAGAAATCTAAGAATTTATACTGCTAAAGCATGTAAGCATTTCAGCTAGAGATTTTTAACAGCCACTTGATCTCTTATGACTGCAGGAAAACACCAGCTCAATTAGGCCTGCAAGGCTTATAAAGCCTACTAACATAATATTCTTCAAACACGCTCTATATCTCCTCCCCTTTACTGCCCAAATCCCACAATCCACAGGTGTTCTACCTGTAGGTTTAACAGAATAGAAGCCAATAGCCTCTCCTTTTTTCCACATGATCTTAGCATAATGGCTGCTACCATGACAGAGAAATGGGATCTCATTTCTGTCCATTTCTTGCGTTCGATAGATAATTCGATTCAGAACATAGAGAACAACTCTCTCTCCAACAGACTTCACCTAAGGGAACACAGAAAAAACATTTCAGAAGATTGGTCAGGTTAATTAATACCCATACATGAGAGACCTTATTTTTCAAAGTTGCGAGTTAACACAGCTGCAGACAGATTTCAAGAGAAGGCTGTAAGTGCTAAAGCAGGGTGACTCTCTGGGGTTTGTTATAAGGCAAAAAGATGCTCAGAAGCCATTGCAATAGGTTAAGTACAAATCACTACCATAGAGGATATTCCATGTCTTCAATGTCACTCCTAATCCAATGCATAAAATATGGGAGAAGGGCAGTGGAGTGGGAATGTTATGATCTAATTTAAAACTATTTTTCTACTTAAGAAACATTCACCAAACAATAGCAGTGCATAAGCCTCAGAATTCTCAGGCTAGCAGGTAACTGAAGTCTTACAAAGGAGAAATGATGAGCCTCAGGGTGGCAGGACTTGGCACACTCAATCACTCCTGATAGAGTGGCAGCAAACAGGACATGATGCAGTGAAAAAACTAGTTACAACAGTTTCTGTGGCATGAAATAAGGAATTCAATATCCTTTTCTCTGTCCTGCAGGGTTCCTTTTATACATGAAATTTGAGTTCATCACTATTCTACTTACTGTGAAGGAAGGAGGAACCATGCTCTCTTCCAATGCTTAGTCTCAGCTACCTCCCTTGTAAAAGATTCAGCTTTCCTGACTTCCCTACCATTAAGAAGTGTGTGGAAAGCCAGGCTAAATGCCAAACTCCCTATAGAAAAATTTAAAAATTGCAAAAATCAAAGATGAATGCCCACATTCCATGAGCAGATATAAATAACAACCCCGGAAAAACAGATATAAATTACAACCCTGGAAAAACACAGATTTCTAGTTTTGGAAAACTCCATGCTACAGAGGGTTAAATAACGGTAACATAGGTCAATGATGAGCAATAAAGCAGATGCAACTCACTTTTCCAAATCTCATGTATTGCCACTGCAAGCCACCAGCTTCAATTTGCTTATGTCAAACACATTCCTGACAGTGTTTTTTGTTTAGTAGTCTCCTGATAAGAACAATAGGCACTGCTACGGTACAATGCACTACTCTACCAAAATGTTTCAACAAAATCAAATCACAATATTCTAAAGAGTAAAGAAAATAAAATGGTAACATGGATAACATCTAAGTTGTCTACATATGAAGCTGCTGTACAAAGGTCATTCTTGCTCTAGACACTGTCTTCACATTGAGGTTCCTTTCCCCTTGTACCTATTCCTCTATTCCCTTGCAACAGCCCTCTCATTTCTAAATGAAATTAAAACATGTAATACCTTGCACACTATCTATCTGCCATTATCTTGAAGCATAAGATAAACTGCCAGGTGAATGTTGGAGTGCTTTACCTGATGAAGCCCCTGTCTAGCAGGGACAGATGTTCTCACAATGTCATCAATTGACCACCACTGGTCAGCAAGATACAGGGCTACAGCTTGAAAGAAACAAGGGAAATAAAAAGTTAGTGATTCTCTCCATTCCAAAAGAAACATATTCATTAAAGTTGCTAAATAATCAGGAATAACACCGCAGTAATCAAATTAGGCATCTCCTAGATGGCACTGTATTAATTTAGCTCCTGCTATCCTAGCACAACTAATAGGGCAGTGTACACTCCACCCATATGAAATGCTCCCTAGTCCAAAACATTTTTTGGTAACTGAGACTAATAAACACTAATGGTTTTTTGCAGTATGGTATACAGGAACTATTTTTTCAGAAATAAGCACTATCCTTCAACACTGTGCTCTAACATCTCCTTCCACTGCAAACTGCCTGTCGAGTCTCATACATGTGTTTTACCACTGGGTTGCTAATGGATATTGAAACTGTGCAGGTTTTAGGGAGTTAGATGGAAAAAGGCTGATGTCCGTGTGAGCAGCAATCAGGAAGAGTGTGATCTATAGGCATTTGTGGCATACTTGGCAATCATACACGGCATTAAATGGAAGAAGGAAACATGGAGAAGAGGGAAGGAAGGAAGG